>JAAAKG020132698.1:0-37355 GCA_010014905.2 Druon quercuslanigerum
ACATGGTTTCGTCAATTTAAAAGTGGAGATTTCGATTTAACAGACAATGAACATCCTGGTGCAGCGAAAAAGTTCAAACACGAGGAATTTCAGGCGTTATTGGATAAAGACCCAACCCAATCGCAACAAGAATTGGCACTAACACTGAATGTGACCCGAGGAGACATTCGCCAACATTCGAAAGCCATGGAAAAAATCCAAAAGTATTAAAAATAGGTACCAAACCAATTGAACAGTAGACAAATGGAAATTCGAAAAATCATTTGTGAAATGTTGCTTGAACGGTTCGAAGGGAAATCTTTTCTGCATCGAATTGTCACGGGGGACAAAAAATGGATTAATTTCGAGAACCCAAAGCGGAAAAAATCATGGCTTTCACCTGGTGAGGTCGACCCATCGACTCCAAGGCCAAATTGCTTTGGCCGTAAGATAATGATCTGTGTTTGGTGGAACCAGTCAGGTGTGGTGTACTTCGAGTTATTAAAACCTGGTAAGACGGTGAATACGAATCGTTACCGAAAACAAATTATCAATTTGAATCATGCGTTGATCGAAAAACGGCTGGAATGGGCCCGAAAACATGGCAAAGTTATTCTACAACATGACAACACACTGTCTCATACCGCTAAAGTGGTGAAGAAGACATTAAAAGCATTAAATTGGGAAATAATATCGCATCCGCCGTACTTTCCAGACATCGCTGCGCCCGAATATCACCTTTTCGCATCGATGGGACACTCACTCGCAGAGCAGCGCTTCACCAATTTCGAAGAATTCGAAAAATGGCTCGTCGAATGGTTTGCCTCGAAAAAGAAAAAGTTTTTTTGGAATGGTATCCATGATTTGCCTGAAAGATGGGCAAAATGTAAAAATTCGCAAAAATTATTTAATAATGTAGTGATGCACACTCGTGGTAAAAATGGCTGCAGCGCAGATCGCAGACTTCCCGCTCGCGCAGAAAATACTACAAGTGGCCGCTCGTAGCAACAGCCATTATTCTAAATCCCGATCAAATAATATAATTTCTGTATTTAGTGCCCATAATTATACAAAGAAATAATGAAAAGACATGATAAAATGAGATTTTCTAAAGTTACCAAACAGTAACGTCATCAGCAACGTGGGTCTTTCGTAGCACATAGTCAATTTATTTTTGATACTAGACGAGCGAAAACTAACTGACACTGACGCCTTTTGAGCAGTGGGACACCTAGACCTTCAACATTTTTTAAGATGGAGATCCATGCCCTGGCCCCTGCCCAGGCACTCGCAGCTACTCTGAGAATTGTACTACTGTAAGTAATGTATATCATAAAAATTCAAAAATGTCATTGATATAGAAACATACGTATTTGCATTGTCTTTTTTTTATAATTAAACAGTTAAGTGGTAGGATCAAATAGCAAATAGCAAATAATTACGAATGCATCATGAAATTTAATTTCGCAAGTGCTTTTTAGAGTCACTGAGGACGAATGTGGGACAATGGGCTTATTACAACAATCAGAAAATTAAAAATAGCAAATACAATACAGCGGAATAAAATGGAAAACTCACTTAACTTTAATGACATTCAGTAATAAGGGAGTGTTTAATTCTTGATGACGAATCCAGGGTCAAAATTGGGAAATTCGAAAGAGCGGATCCAATCACACATAATATAATTCTTGCCACATATCTAATTTGCCAAAAATTTGATTTGAAACAAATGTGACTTGTCACAAATGTAAATTTCCACAAATGTGATTTGCCTCAAATGTAACTTGCAATAGGACGGCTCGCCGAATACAAGATTTGCTTTTTCATGTACAAACCGAACTTATATTGCCATAAATGACTATAAAAAGTTTTTTGGGATATTCTCTTATATTGTAATAAACTTTGGTCATAAAAACTGCTCTACATAATTGATCTTTGTTTCTAATCATGTAACTTTTACATTTCAGTTCACTATATTGGGTGCGACATTGCGAATTTCTGAATTTTTACCTTGGATTCTTAACCAGCAACCGTAAAAACTCCCTATGTACTAGCTTTAATTCAAATTACATAAATTTTGCATTTAAGTCTGATATATTGGTTCAGCTATTTGGAATCTTCCAATTTAGTACCCGGATTCATCAACAGCGAACTAATAATACTACTTAGTACTGATTTTCATTAAAATCACGTTACTTTTGCATTTTAATTTACCATATTGGATCCGCTATTTTGAAATTCTCAATTTGTATGCCGGCTTCGTCACTAGTGACCAAAAAATCTTGGGCATACCCATTTTGATTAAACTCCATTGAGTTAATAGGTTAAAAAAGTGCACGCCTCATAACAAATATTCAGAAGCAGATTTCTAATTTTAATTGATGTAAAACAATTCTTTTATCAAACATTTTATTGTATCCTGTTTCGTTTTTCTAGACATATAGTTTGTTTATTTTTAATATTATTTTTCGCAAATAAAATAATTATTACGTCAGACAAAAATTGCTGCTTGCGGCAAGCTTGAAAATATTTGATGAATGATAGATATATTATTATACTGGTTTGCAACACTCACCTCTAAAGTTGCACTTGATGTGCTCCTAAATAACGTGTACAGTAGCTCTATATAGCGCAGTGACGTCACTGTGTATATTACGCACGGTGACGTCACAGGTGTTTTTAAAGTAGGTGCTTTATGCACGAGTTTAATCACAACCATTGTTAAGTAAATAATTTACTATAGGTAAATTACATGGATTATTACGCTAATTCACTATATATTTTACTTGCTTAGTTAATTTAGGTGATTTAAATTGAATACAACATAACCTATAACTTATTAATAGATTTCGGAGCAGACGTTCAGTGCTTCCAACGATTGCCGTGTACAGATAAGGTTCCTCTCATCTTCCATCTGCTTTCATTATAAAAGTTAAAGTGCAACTTTCTTGATTGGGTGTTGCAAAAAATTGTGTATGAGACGCGTGCGCACACAGGTAATTATTACGAGTGTAATCGCAGCATTAGCCTACGACTGGAAGCACTCATCTACGCTTTTGCACTAGTTTCCCTCGTGCATAAGCTTTCGCGTCGTACTTCCAGCCTGCGGCTCATGCGACTCATCGCTTTTGTATGATTTTTAACTATTATATTCACAAAAAATGAAAGATGATTTTCAAGAAGACCAGAGTATAAACGGTTCGCATTTTGTCTAGAAGTAGGAGAAACTAATAAATATATTAAAGAATAATTGGAATAACAATATAAATACAGATTTTTCTATTTTCACATTACACTTAATATACGAGTAATAAATATGCTATTTTCGTACATTAACTAATGATAAACATCAACTTTATCTTTGGGAGGTAACTAACTTCACCAGTTAGCGATGAGAATAAATGTTCATTCACTGAACTCGTTAAAGCTCTAGCGTTAAAGCACAATAGCTGCATGTATTGCATCTCAAGGTCATCAGTCATGTTTAGTGCTTCTCGTGTAGGCAGATACAATTTTTGTTGAAGATAATGAAAATTTTTATTATGCATAATTAAGGAAAGTGTTAGTTTCGTCTGGAATTTTACAATCCAGTTTTTTAACAGATTTTCACGTTTGGCAACTAGTCCAGTCAAAAAACAAGTTTTCGCGATGAAGTATGTATTTTTCTGTTCGTTCGGCTTCTGGAAAGTCAAAACCCTGGGTTGTACATAAAATCCATACATAACTATAGAAACCGCTCCTTCGCGTCGGTTTTACAGTTATTTTTAATTTCTGCGTGTAAAAGTTCCTTGCATAAAACAAAGTTAATTAGTTAATAAATACTTAATCATTTTCTGGCGATCCTGACCTTCGGCTCACTGAGGTGTAACACCTTTATTGATCCTGCTAGAATAGTGCTTCAACGATATTTCTAAAGAAGCCTATTATTGTGACAAATCTTGGAATTTAGGAATTCTGCGGAATTAATAGAAAAGATTTCTGCAAAAATGAGAACAAACAAAAAAGAATTCTACAGAATTCATGAGACAAAAAGGTAACTACGGATTCTAGGGTATCCAAAAAAGAAGAACTCCGGATCATATCCACGGCAAGATCTGTCAACCAAGGAAAGTAGTATTAATGTCATAATTAGTTACGTAACAGAAAGTGCACTGCCCTACGTGAGGCATTATAAAAAATAACCTCAAAAGATTAAATGTATTGGGGAAAAAAGAATCTAAAAGGAAATAGATTGATGTTATAATTACTTGATAATAAAGTAGGCGCTATACTACGTAAAACATCAACATTTTGGAAAAAGGACAAGGTCGAAAAAATGCGGGAGACGCAACGGCCTATAAGCAGAGCAGCAGACAAAGGGGAAACCTGTAGCAACATAAGACACCTTAACGATGGAAATATCGAACCGTGCCCGGGAACAGGCCTACAATGGAAAGAGGCAACAACGAGTCTTTAAAGAAAATGAACAGAAAAATGAAGAAGAATAGGTCAGCTGGGAACATGTAAACCTTAATATTGTTAATTAGTTTGTAGCAACTAGTCGGCGAATACCAAAGTAGTGACCCTACAACAAAAAACGCGACATTAAACAGCCATTGCAAGAATAGGCAAAGGATAAACAAAGGAAAATCAGAAAAATAAAAATTAGGCAAAACTGGCATTTAAAAATTATAAAGAGAGTAGCATTTTTGGTCAGAGATACTGCCTTGACAACGGATTCGACGGACAAAGTATAGAAAATAAATAACCCTTTCCATACTGCAGAAAACATGTTCCACAATTTCTCCCCTGTCACCATTGGAACACGATGTTTTGGAATTATCGTTTTTGGGCAAATCGCACACATCACAAGCAATGAATGGTCGAACAAACAACTCTGCAGCACTCAACCTTTCGACTACGTTACCCACAAGAGCATCCTACGGAATTATTAAATTAGCGCCATTGAAGCAGCGCAAACCAGAACAAGGTCAAAGCCTTGTCGATTTCATTCCGGCCAAACACGTCACTACAACCTTAACGGAAATAAACAGACAATATGTTATAGGTATGATAGAAGATTTAATAAAATCTGTAAAGAAATTAAAAATAAGATGTAGCCAAGTAGACTTCTTATTTGATTTTATCATCGCTGCAAAAAATGGAAGCTAATGCCCAGAAAGCATCAGATATTCAAGTAAAAATTCTTTGAAATAATCATATGGCGCCCTCTGACAAAATCTATCCCAGTTAAGATCAGTAACTGCATTAAGGTCTAAATTCGAAAACATTTATCAAGTACAGGCGGAATCAATAAAAAAAATTTAATTTAAGATTGTGACAGGTAGTCAATAAACTAAAATACACAGTACAAATTGAACGTACGAGCCAAACAGAAAAAACATTTGCCTTAGACACTGACAAAGGAGAATTTTTTTAAACGGTATTTGCGAAATTCAAAACATAAATTATATGAGAAACATAGAAGATTTACTTTAGCAGACACAACAAAATTATTAGATACAGGAAATACTACATTCACAATCTCCGTTGAATTTACCTTTATGGGTTTTACCAAAAAAGGAAAATAAACTTAGGACGGTAGTAAATTATCGTCAAATCGATAAAGACACAGACCAGGAGGCATAGCTTCTTCCAGCAATTGACGATATTCTCGATTACTTAGGTCAAGCTAGATTTTTCTCTGCATTAGACATGAGTGCAGGATTTCACCAGATCCCAATGCAAGACAAATTTTAAAAAAATAATAAAAATTAGAACCCATAAACGGCGAAAACATTAGACCTGAGAAGTAACACCCTGGTCATTTAATAGCTACAGATAGAATTAAACCTAATCCAGCAAAAACAGAAGCTTTAAAAAGCTTTACAACTCCCTAACACAGTGAAAGAAATTCAAACATTTTTAGGATTAGTGATAGACATTTTGGGTCCTTTACAATAAACAAAACTAGGAAGTAAATACATTTTAAGTATCTAAAAGAAATTAACAAGCTATACAGATATAGTGCGTATGAATAACGAAACTGCATAAACTTTTATTGAAAGTATGATTGATAATTATAAAATATGTACATTCTGAGCCCCTAAAAGAATGTTAACTGATCAAGGAGCAAACTTCTTATTGGAACTAATGCAACAATTTGAAGATGCATCAAATATCAAGCACATAAAAAGAAAATCTTTCCATTCAGAGCCAAACGATATCATAGAAAGAATGCATTCAACTTTAAAAAACCTAATTTATACATCAATGGAAGATAATGGTAAACAATGTTAAATAAAAGCACAGGTCGAGATGACTTTCGGAAGAGATCCTAATATCTTAACACTACTACCCAGATTACTAACTCTTACCAATGCCGAATTAATAAATAAATGAAAAATTAAAACCGATTAAATCATTAGGAAGGCGAAAAAATAGAAGTTAAACAAGAGAAGACCAATAAACGTTTAAAAGAAAATATAGTAGAAAATCATCTAGTTTGCAAAATCGGAAATTAAGTCAAGTAGAGAAATGATAAGAAGCAAAATAAATTAGACCCAAACTGTAAAAAAATGAAGATTTTGTTGCTATAGATGTTGATGACGAGAACACAAGCTACCTATATCTTACAAGAAATTTAAAGAAACATTTAAAGAGAAGAAATCGGCCAAGCTTATTTTTATCACGAGGAATAGAAACTAATTATAGCAATATATTTAAGCTAAACCAAAAGTAGATTTTAAACTATAGAATAAACAATTAATTCACTATAACAGTCATGTAAAAATGAATGTGCGAGGAGCAATGAAATGACACTAATTAAATATAACCGTGATAGACCTATAACCAAAATTACGATCTTGCACAAGTTACTTGAAAAAACAAAGACATAAAAGAGGATTAGTTAATTTTATAGATGAGACTTTTAAAACCCTATTCGGACCTCTAACTGACTTTCAATACTAAAGATAATTTCGTTATTATGAAATTTATTTTAACAACACTTTTCATAAAAAAAGAACAAAAAGATTAACACAGCAATAAATGCTTACAGGCTTTAACATCTGTCACTTTGAAAACACACATTAAAAAACATCTGAACTCAACATTTAACAAAATATTATTTCGAGAAAAACTACCATAAAATTCTTGATACGAGTTCATTCACAATAACGGTAAAAAATGGATTATTAAAGTACATTATAATTATTATTTTTATAATAAAGGAGAATTATTTTGATGAAATATTATTTGACTCTCAATAAGGCATTTTGATAAGAAGTAGAATAATACTTTACATACATTTTTCGTCAATAATATTTTTAATAATAATATATTTCTTACTGCCTAGGCATTATTTATGTTATTTTAATAACAATTAAATTCAAGATTGAAAAAATTTAATTAAATGTAAAAACTGCCTGAAGACGTAGTTCAAAATTTGGTTCAATTTACAAAAAACTGCTTATCGATGCGGTGATCGTAAATTTTCCAGATTTAACCAATTTTTCACAAATTGAGGGCAATGTACTGTAAATATGGTAAATTAAAATTTAAAAGAAAATAAGAAGAATAAAATATTTATTTTAGACTTAACAAAATTCAATTCAGTAAAAAAAATTTTCAAAGAAAATTGCATGAAAAATTATTGAATTATGAATAGAGTGAAACACTGTCTATACGTGAGCAAATACAGCATCTTTCAATTTAATTTTTAACTTTTTCTAACAAATGATATCATTTAATAAGATAAAAGCTTTAAATTCATTATGTAAAGTTAATCCAATTCCTAATATTTAGTTTGATCGATTTAGGGAATATATTTTATTTATTCAAAATTATTAGCTGATTTTTAATTATTAATACTAACATCTAGTTTTGAATTTTTTATCGATTTAAAATATAACTGCCAGAATCTAAAAACTTTGATTACTTAAACGTTTTCGAGCATTTGAAAAAGCTCAAAATCAGAGCTAACCAATAATGTGAGAAAGACGGATATCCAATTATGTACGTCAAAATTGCATTTAAGAATATTTTACCTTGTTTGCAATTATGTACACGAAACACGCATTACTGAAGTATAATTTGTTATTTTTTATTTACAAGCCATAAAACTCATCTGCATTGAATTAATCTAATAAGAATAATCCCAATAGAATTATAGAATTATTTCATTTAATTTGATGGTTTAATTTAATATCACAGTTTGAAAGCTTTAAAGCAGAAGTAAATAAATTTTATCATCATTATCGTAATGTAATAAGAAATACACATTTAAAAACAAATCTTCAAAAATTACTGGCAAGATAATGTACGGCAAACTGAAAAAAATGTTTACTTGGGCCAATTATTCAGTTTGTAAGATATAGCACTGCTATTTTGTTAGTTGGTACAACCTTTTAATTAGTAGATGTTACTAACTGAATAGTCGATGTAGCTAATGGAATTGTTGTACCAACTATTAAAATAATAGTATTAACTAATAGAGGATTAGTACCATATCTTACTACCTAAATAGTTGGCTCATCTAATCATTTCTTTCAGTGCAGATTAAGAGAAGAAATTTTTTCTGCCACCCGAGCTAAACTACCTTATCTATACATTTTTGAGGTCGCTGCTCCGAATGTGGGATCAGTCTGATCCCACCAGGTCAGGCTTAAGGACAATTAAAGCACAAAATTAAAAAAAAAAAAATTGGATCAGAGAAAACTGCTGGATCGGAGTAAACCATTATATCGGAGAAACCTATATTCTTAGACGTGCTTTGGGTAGTTGAACCTGAACCAGGAACAGTTTGACCCCAGCGGGTCAGAACCAAGGTCAAGTGAAGGTCTTAATAAAGAAAAACAGTGGAATTGAGGAAACCAGTACTCTCTGGCGCTTTTGGGGTAGCTGAATCCGAATCTTACGTCAATTTAAACACATCGGGTCGGATGAAGGTCATCTCAAAGTCAATATTGAGAAAAATATAGGATTGAACTAACCCCGAATTCGCATTCAGAGACACCAAAAACGTCTTGAGAGTAGAGGTTTTCTTCATTCATGGTTTTATCAATTTTGACATTGGGATGACCTTCATCCCAAACTGATGGGGTAAACGTGAACCTTCGTTTGGATTTCGCAACCCTAAAAACGTCTTAAAGTAGTGTTTTATGCTGATTGAATGTTACTTTATTTATTTTGACCTTGACTTGACCTCGAATCTGATCTGATGTGGTCAACTTGACTCTGGAGTCAGATTCAGCAACCCCCAAAACGTATCAAGAGTAAAGGCTTTCTCCGATCTATTGATTTTCTCCTATCCAATGGTGTTCTTCATTTTAACCTTCAATTGACCTTGTTGCTGACCCGATGAGATCAAATTAAATGTAGATTTGGTTTCAGCTACCTTAAAAACATATCTGTATATGGTTTAGCTTGGGTTGCAGAATTTTTTTTTGTGGGCTGTGTAATGTTGTCTATTTGATGTTATAATTTTGGTATAATAAATAATATTACTTCAAACATTTTTTTGCATGCTCACAGTCCTGCCTATAAAATAGAATAGACACTGAGAATGGGAAAGTTGTTTATAAATATGAATTTTCATCAAAAGAACAAAATATAATTTTTTTATTAACCTTCTCGTAACAAATATTTTTAAACGAATTGTTTAAACATAAATAATTTAGATAATAAAAATTTAAATTCACCCTAATGAAAAATTGTCTATCAATTAAATATTTTCATCACTACTTTAACTTTTATTCTATTCTAATTGGTTTGCGCATTAAATAAATATTTACCATATTTAAGTTTATGTGCAATACTCCTAATCTATAGCCAGTTTATTTAAGTAATCTTCTTTCAGATAAAAAATCTTATTCAGGAAATTGCTCATTTTGTTACTGCATTTATTTATATATTATTACACCCAAAATAAAATTGAAAAATGGAAACATTTAAGGTCTACAAATTGATTATGAGATTTTCTAACAAAATTTTTAAAAATCATTTAATAATTACAATACGTAGAGGTCTCCCAACAATAAATTTTTGGTTTGACCACTGTGAGCTAGTCTAATGAGGCGATGTATGCAATAACTTGTTAAACGCTCAAAAGCACGTAAAAGTATGCTCCACGTGGGAAAATCGATTGATGAAAAAAGTAGTCGAAATAATAAACAAAATATACTTTTTTGTTCATCTTGACGCAAACTAAAAATTTTTTTATCAAACTTTTATTCAGAAATTAATGCTTCAAATAAGAAACAAAAACTTGACAAATTTTTCGATAAAAAATCGATTTTGTATAAAAGACAACTCGCGATTGATTCTGCCACATATGGAAAATTACAAAAAAGTTTTTCACGCGAGATAATATCATTTGGAACTTAATTTCCTAGAGAAAGATGTATTAATAAACCTTGTGCCTTCGGAAGTTTATGTGCTATGAGACATAATCCCAATAACCATTGGAGTGCAACCAATTCTTATTTAATATTCAACTTCCTCCAGGTTGATATATTTTGTGCACCTAGAGGAAACGGAATGTGTTAAAAGGATGATGGAGACCACCTTGAGGCACCGAAGGTAGATTTAATGATTGTCTATCGATATCTTGGACCTTCCTGGGTCTATTTCACGCTAGAATTCGCAGCCGAAAGTAAATGTGATTTCCACGAAAAGTAGCGGTCTCAAAAATCATCGTGTCGCTTATCAAAAGTTTTAGTATTTAAGACTGATACTGTAATCAGACACACATTTTAGAGAATTGTAATGTTTGGATTATATGTTGGCATAAACTTAATAAAAACCTTGTGAATTTTTATTATATTTCGAACGTCTCCAATATGTTGGAGACTTGAAGGTTTAGGAAAATGTGTACAAACAGAGAAAACCCAACACATTTAAATATAAATTGGGTTTATGTCAAAAGACATAAATAGTTCATAGCAAACGACAATTTAAAAATCGAAAACACACTTTTTTCGGTATGTATGTAATTATGTACCAACATGAAATACGTACAGTGATATCACCGTATGCTTCAACAGTTTTTAAATAAAATGCAAATTCTTTAAGTTAAATATGTTGTACATGATTCACAAAATTCAAATTTTTAATGTAGGGTATATCTACGAGTAGACTTTATTTTATTATTATATTGATTTAGTATTATATTCAGTTTTGCTTACCAACATAGCTCAGAAATATCATCAAAGAAAAAAACAGTGTACAAATAAGCATCTTCATTTTTATGGAGAAAAAAAGAAGGTGTTGAATACGGTATATTTATATAGTAGCTACTATATATCTGCCTTGACAAAAATTATTATCATCAGTTAGATTGCAAGATGGAGTTTGAAAAGTAAATCGTTGTGTCAAGCACTGTTTATTGATATAAAATGAGGGAACTTCATATTCTTTGCTTAATGAAGATGTTAGAGTCGAGCATGTTGACAATGTAATGATAAAAAACCTCGCATTGTAAAGCGTAAAGTTAATCAAATAATTTAAAAAGAAAACTGTTCGGAATCGTTGACAAAAAAACTGTATTATTAGGGCCTTGTTTTTTTAACTTCTCTCGTCAAAGTCATTTTGGAACTCATTCTTTGTTCATAGGTGTTCACTTAATTAAACTTTAATATTCCAAAAAGTAAGGCTAATTGGCACTAACGATTGATCTCTTTATTATTAAATTCAAAATGTTATATTTCTTGAAGTTAAAAATTTTGCATTCTACAGCTTTTCCTAAAATTATTTTAAGCTTTATCAGAAATATAAGTTAGATTTTGAAACTATAAGTTTATCTTAAATACCTCACTAGTCGATTATATATTTTTCCTGAGTAGGCAATTAATATTTTGTTTTTACTGCATGAGGAACATCTAAAAATAGATTATAATAGAACCAGCACACTAAAAAATTAATCAACAATAAAAATTTAATTTTTGAGACCTTAACGATATTTATAAACATAATCTTGTAAAAGCCTTTATTTCCTTCTCAGAATATCTAAGAAGAAATTTTATTAATATAAATTAATAAATCACTGCAGGCATTGATGGGATTATTTTAAATGTCCATAAAGCAAGATAAAATAAATTTAGTGTGTGTAAAGGATCTGCTTCTATAGCCTGCTTTTAATATTAACAGACACGAACAAAATTTATACTGTTAAGAATGGACAAAAATGTACAGCCAAATCAATAAAAATAGAATATATTTAATTGATGTGCAGAATTCCTGAAAATAAAACCAAGAATCCAACGACCAAATTTCGACAACCAACATAACATTTTTTTGTTGAAATTTGAAAAAACATAAAAAATTTTGCCTAAAAAAGAAAGGAAAAAATTTCTTTTTTGAACGAAAATAAAAAAGAGGAATGAAACATTAAAAAGCAAATAAAAAAACTCCCTACTTTCTATCTTTTATTTCTTTCCTTGTTTATATATTTATTATTATTAATTAACATTAAAAAACAATTGTAAAAATTTAATTATAGTTATTGAAGTGCGTAAGGTAGTTGGAGACAAGTCCGATCGGTTATATTTCATTGTTATTTAAAAACTTAATAAGACGTGACATTCGTATTTTTTACATTCTAATCCTGATAAGAAAAAAATTAAATTCAAGTTCTTTACTCAGCCATTTTTGACCAACGGTTCTGGCTTTTTTCACTGGAAATTATTTTTTTCAATAAAAATTTTCATTTTCCAGTAAAAGTATAGAAGATACTGAACGATGCTAAGGAACAGAATTATTCACCTGCAAAAGATAAACAAAAATTCTCGAGACTATTTTTATTATCAAACGCATATTTTTGCTTTGAAACATAAAAAATTTATCAAAAATTCAAAATTCCATTTTACGGATCCAGAATTCAAAGTTTTAGAATTTTAAATTATATTAAAATCCAAATTAGGAGTCCCATTTAACATCCAATAATCAAACTGATACAAACTCCTAGAAAAGAAAGAATCCAATAACCAAATTCGGACCACAATGAACAAACAAAAAATGCTCCTATTGTAATCTGAAAAAATAAAAAAAATAAAAATTTTTCGGACCAAAATAAAAAAGCGAAAAGAAAAAAGAGAAGGCAGCTAACCACATCCCCTCACTTATTTTTTTCCTTTTTTCGTCTTTTTTATTTTTATTATTATTTGATTACAATAAAAAAAACTGAAAAATAAAAATAAAAATAAAAATAACATTATCAAAGTTTCGGCAAGAAGAATGTAAGCAGGTAGAAATTGACAGAAACAAAGAATCAGTGCTCTCTCGTTTATACCTGTGAATCGAAAGAGAAAGCACTGGTTCTTATTTGCTGTCAATTTTTACCTGGGTACATTTTTTTTGCTTTGACAAGAGTACCGAAATGTCGGTAATGTTAATTTTATCTTCTTATTTTTATTTTTTTTAAAGCTGATAACAATAAAAATAAAAAAGACGAAAGAAGGAAAAAAAGGAAGAGGATGTGGTTGGTTGTCTTCTCATTTTTCCCCCCTCTTTTTTACTTTTGTCCGAAAGATTTTTTAACATTTTTTTCAGATTACAATAGGAGCTTTTTTTGTTTGTTTGTTGTAATTCAAATTTTGTCGTTGGATTCTTGTTGCTTTAGGGCTCAGTAATGTTTTCAGAAGACCCTGAAAATGAAAAAGAAAAATTTGATTGAGTTTATGCTACCACAAACATTATAACTTATTCTAGTAAAATTTTGGCATCACATGAATTTAAAACTCTGACTATTGGCTACGAAATCGGGTTAATTATCGTTTAATTACTCAAAGACGAATTAATTGACCACTCTGAAAACTGGAGGAAAAATAGGAAGAAAGCTGAGCATTCTTTTTAAACTATTTTCAAACCAAAGAAAGTGTCAGCTTTGGAAAAAAGTCAACTTTATTTTTTATTTGCGTAAGTTGGGCAAATAACTTGAGAAAAAATGCTGTTAGGAATCGCCTAAAAATATTTGTGAAACTTGGATTAGGTGATTTTAAACTTTTCTCGTCACAGTATTTTTTAAACTAATTTATTCTTTTTACGGGGCCAGTCAACCATTGAAACCTTGATATCCCGGAAACCAAGACTGATTTGCACGAAATAGGTTCTTATTAGATTCAAAATTCCTAAATTTTTTATATTAAGAATCTTTTTTTCTACAACTCTAATTACAATATTTTTAACTTTTTTAGACACTATAATAAATATAACTAAATAAATATAACTAAATTTAAACAATTAGAAATACAAAATTGTTAAAAAAGTGAATTGTCTTTAAAAAGTGCAGGTATTTTAAGTTTGAAACTGGAAAATTTCTTTATATTCTTTTCAAGGAATTTGGAGAAAAATGTTTCCTGATACAAATTATTGAAATATATCTGTTATTTTCTGATCTTGCTTTTCTATTGCAAAATTAAATTAAACTGTGAAAAAATTTAAAAATCGCAAACTAAAATTCTCTCAAAAATTTAATTCTGAACATTTCGAAAAAAGAACTTTAAAATCGGTTAAGAAAGCTGCGGGCACAAAACGAGTGTGCGCGAGGCTACAAAAAATCGCTTGCATCTCCTAAATAAAAAGGGAAGGGTTTGTCTCAAATTTTTAAAAAGTTTTACTTGAACACCAAAGAAAAACTTGGTTACTGGACCTTTTTCGTCTGCGAAACTTCCCTGCAGACTTGTTTCCGTCAAAGTCTGAGGAAACCATTCCTGACGGTGACGGATCGCAATAATTTTCATGTTGCAAATTAAAAAAAAAGTTATTTTTAAAACATGATTGAAAACAAGATTATTTCCTTGAGTAGAAGCAGAGCTAATAATTTGACAGAAAAAATTAGGATTAAAATTTGT
Source organism: Druon quercuslanigerum (assembly GCA_010014905.2). NCBI lineage: Eukaryota > Metazoa > Arthropoda > Insecta > Hymenoptera > Cynipidae > Druon > Druon quercuslanigerum. Next base: position 14,808 of record JAAAKG020132698.1, read on the forward strand.
GCGGCTCGTGAAGCCGTACATTTTCATGTTTTTGAGCAGTGAAATTCCCAAGTTGGTCATTTTCGGAAATTTTTTCGCGTTTCGTCAACGTACGGGGAACTAAGAGAGCGAGTCCGAGCGCCAAAGACGTCATGAAATCCACAGGCTAAAATGTGAAAATGGAAGAGAATTTAAGTAATTATACTCTGCCTCTGAAGTCAAACGAAAACATTATACAATTTTTTTAACAAAATGTCCAATAATCGCTAGTTGTGATTTATACATAATTGATTTTCAGTCAGAAAATTGTGTACGTTTTTATTGTTGACCTATAGCAATAATTCTCGAACGAAAAAGTTTAATAAGAAAAAATTCTTGGTTTCGGCAAGGTTACAACACGTTTTTTTCTTGGAAAAATTTTGTAGAGTAGGCAATATGTCTACGTGCTTTCGAGTGCTTAACGAGTCCTTGCAATTATCTCCTCAATTTTCTTCCAATATTTTTTTTTCGAGGGAATGAAAGTAAAGTAATTTCATCTTTCCGAAAAAGACTTGCCCGCGCATTGACGAAAGATTGAAGCCTCAAGAACTATAAGACACTGACTTTTTAATACAAATTAAATGAATTTTGTAGATGATTGTTGTTTACATGCGCGATTCTTTTCAGTATTCTACAATTTTTATGATCAGGCGGCGATTACCTACTGGAATAACATTGGCTTCTTCTTAGTTCACTTCGGTAACTGTGCAAGTTTTTACGTTTATTTTAACACGTTTTTCCTTGTGACCAAAATATTTATAAATTCCAACCAGAACATTATAAGTCTCTAATATAGCAAAGATGTCCCCATTGAATTTTGATCTTAAAATTTGTTCTTCAGTTGGTACAGGCCCATATATAGCAAGTCCTGGTTTTATTATATTAATTGATTTGGCAGCAGGAAAAGTGTATCTTCGAAGTTCAAATGTCAGGTGCTGCAAATTGAAATTAGTTAAAGGTCGAATAAATCTAAGTTGCTTAAACAATTTCAGAAGGGTACCTTGACCTGGCACGAAGAGGAGACTCAATATAAGGAAGATACCTCTAGGGTAAAATATTTCTTTCAGAAGAAGAAGATGGCCCACCGCGAGGAACAACAGAAATAGATTTACCATTCGGTAAAAACTCAAACGAAGAATTAAACTCTGTCACAGGAGGAAGCATGAATTTTATTTATTTTATCAGACTCTGTAACGATTTTTTATGCTTTCTGCAGATTTCTAACTATTTAAAAGCCAGTAGAAAGCTTTTCTCTCTCATCCTCAAAGATAGGATATTAACATCTATCGAGTCGGTATGGAGTGCATTAGTGGGAAAACGTAGATGCAAGTGAGGGCTGGTAGGTTGCAGGCAGAACCTGTTAATAGATAGGTGCATATTCCAGAACTCGAACCTGTATTAACACAATTTGTCCATGTCCTAGATTCACTACAGTAGGGTATTCAACAACACAAATTGTATACTGGTTATTAAACTTTTTAAGTTCCTGAAGGTGCATCCAAGAATAGAGAGATGTATGAAAGAGTGTATGTATCTTGGAATACCGCAAGCCAAAGTTCAAGATGTGTGAGTGGAAAAAACGGCCCTTCAGAAAATTTAGTGCCAAATTCACAGCAAAATTTGGGCTTTCCAATTATCTGTAAAGAATAAGATCTAGACTGGTCTAGAAGAGCTGACCATTTTTACACTGCTCTAGATGTTTGGTTCAGTAAAATGTGACGTTAAGAAATAGAAGCAACTTGTCCGAAGTGCAAGCAAGATGATGAGAATCAATCGAAGCCATCATTATTGATCTTCCACACCTTGAATATGCCTCCTTCAAGATAAAGGGGATAGAACTTCGCCGAGTGTGGAGTGTCTTCATCGAAAAATGGTTCAGACTGCAGCAAGCTTTGTTCTTAATAGTAGATATTCTCTTATAAGACTCGTATATGAGTATAAAATCACAGATAGGGCAGCAGAGGAGCTGGGTTCCCTATTTGATTCCATTGCTACCACATATGGTTTAGCATCACTAACACATTTTGAGTTTAAAAGTCATGTACAGAAAGCAGAAAATTTGGTTACACTAAAAAAACATGCTAACAAATCCCTTTACGGTAAACCCAAAGGCATTATACGTAAACAAGACCTATCCAGAGTCTTATAGACAACTTAAGTAAGCGCAACCTCATTAAGAATGTACCTGTCGGAGATAACAGTAGTCGGCTTTTATCATCTTTGGCACTTATATGGTTTTGATGTGACGCTCGTCTTGCGATATGCCTAGGGGGAATTGGAGTTCGTTGTTGAGAATAGCCAGTATAAGATCTATAGGAATTTGGCATTCTCCGCTACTCAACGTACCAGCCAATGGTGATGTCACAGCAAAAGAGAAAGAGAGATGGGCTAAATATTAAGCACTTCTTTTCGAGCCTTGCTGACTCTACTAAGCCTACAAAGGCCATCTTGTAGTTCTCATAATCGACTGTCTTACAAGTATGAGAGCTTCATTTCTGAGATGGCTCAACAAGATTCCGGTTTGTCAGCTTCAAGTTCAGTCCATCAGAACTGTTCCTTATAACCTTCTGCAATGGTTGGTAGCTCTAGGAAAGTTACACTTTGCAATTACACTTACTTAAAAATTACACTTGCTTACCAGCTAGGATAGAAGGTGAAGGTAAAGTTTTCGGAGCCTACAACTTCTCTCATCATAATAATAAGTAATTCTAAAGCTAATGAGGTTAAAGAATTTGTGTTTAGGCTTGAATGTTTATTTTTAACGGAAACTTGTGTTTTTAAGAAAAACATGTTAAATTATTGTGGATGTTAAAGAACACCATTTTTAACATTTGCAGATCTTGTTGAGGTTCATAAAATAAAAATTGATATTTTAAATGGAGCATATGTCACATATTTTTAAGAAAGCCTAGTAGTTGTAAGACTCCAAAGAAAATTTGCATTTTTAACAAGAATCATTTCTTGAGAGTATCTGAAAAACTCGCATGTTTAAGGATCTGTCCTTAATTGGGAACTGTTTAAGGCTATACACTAAAAAACTCAGCCTACAAATGATATTATTCTAGGCTCACAGTACATCATAAAAGTCTGTAGGTCTATAAAAGACCTAAAAACCTGTAGAAAACAATTGTGACCAATTAAAAATCATAGAATTTTTAACAATTTTATAAAGATATCAGATTTCTAATCATTAATGCCTATTTTTAGTTTAACTATAAAATTTGCAAACAGAAATTTAGTACACCGATAGGATCACGTATATCTTTAATGTTGACAGAATTAGACATGAATGATATAGATGAGGAAATCATTATCAGTTCGATATTTAGAGTTTTATTCCATTATCGTTGCGTTGATGATACGCTAATATGCTTACCGAAAATTTAATTTCAACCAATTCTGGAAGAGTTTAATCCTAAAGGTAGAAGCTTAAGATTCAAATCATAAAACATAATCAGTAATGAATTAACTTTTTCGATTTACAAATTATTTTTTAAAAAGGATACATTTAACCAGATTGGTATCAAAAATCAGTATATTTCGGACAAACTTTAAACTATGTATTAAATCATATCGAAGCCATGGAAAAGGAATTCTTTTCTCTCTTGTAGGAAGAGCGACAAAACTTTCAGAAACTCTTTTCCAGGAAAAAAACGTTAGTATTATTTACAATGTTTTTATTAATAATAATTATCCTCGTTACTCTATTATGACTAGTATATAAAGACTTCAACACTCATTCAAACCGCATTTGCGAATTAAAACAAATTTGATTTTTTAAACAGCAATTAAATCAATTTTACGTGATCCGCATGACTTTACGTACTTTCGAAAGCTTCTATTTGACTTGTTCCTTGGGTATGTGTGTATGATAGGATGAGATTTTAAATTTCAATTTTGACATACATATCCAATTGACCTTATTTTTGCAAACCGGTTTTCATACTTTTAGAAAACCCTAACAATAGAGGCCAAAAATTGGAGATAATGCGTTGAAATTAAAACCTTTGACGCTTATGCAATTTTTTGAATGTCAATATTTGGTATGCAGGTGCAGCAAATTGCACAATTCTTATAATTTGCATTGATATTGAAAAAGACTCATCTTTATTGTCTTGTTTTTGTAATTGAAAAAGTGCGCATTCTATTAAAAAATAGTTGAAAGAAAATTTGCAGTTCTAATTTAGGCGAACATCTTTGTAGAAATAAAATTTATTGTATCTTGTGTTGTTTTTCCAGAAATTCAGTTGGTTTATTTTTAATGTTATTTTTCACAATTAAATCAATTATTACCTCAGCCAAATTACTAGTAGCGGTAAGCCTAAAAAAGTGAAAAATATAGATATATTATTATACTTGTATACTCACCAATAAAATAAAAAATGTTTGCCAAAGTTAAGACCAGAGTAGAAACGTTCCACATTTTTTCTAGGATAAGGAGAAACTGATGCATGTATTAATAAATATTTTGGTTCACAGCGTAAAAATTGATAATTCTAACTCTTAGCTAGACATCATTTATGAGTAATATGTTTGCAATTCCTTATCTAATAAGTTGTTGCATCAAGTTTGTCATTCTGAGATATGTACATTTCATCAGCTTTAGAGTTTATGTCTAGTTGAAAAATTTATTTACTAAAGATTTTATACTTCGGGTACAAAATTCGACGAATTATGTAATTTAAAAAATGCATTACACGTGTTATATCTTCACTAAAAATTCGCAAATATCTCGAAGTGGAATTTAATAAGCTTTCCAGAAGAGACACAAAAAGCTCTAGCGTTAAAAAATTATAAATGCTATTATCATTATTTAATCTTATCAGCAATTTTCAGTGCCGCTCGTGACAGCCGATAAGATAATTCTCCAAGATAATAACAATTTATCATTTTTAATTAAAGTAAATATGCAAACAGACTTCTGCCTATTCATTTTTCCTCCTCTCTTTTGTTGTTTCACTCCCGAACAATTTATTCTGGAGCTTATTTTTACGATTAGAAGAAAAAATACTTCTACAAATCACCATGCAGTGAATTTGTAAATTCTATTCGGGTGAAAAACTTTCGTCTGTTAATTTTTTTGTACCCTTGTGTCATTATCCGCATTGCATGTCCAGGGGGGAAATATTATACTTTCATTTTATTTACTGGACTATTAAAAATTAAACATTTTTAACTTTACATTTTTAACTATCAGAAAGAAAAAAAAACCTGTTGACCAAAACTCTAATAAATAAATAAATAATTTAACGAATATGCTTAATATTTTCAAAATTATTGTCTGCTAGGTATCGATTTACTATTATATCATGTATTTCTGATGAGGCTTTGTTACGAAGCGAAAGCTTGTTTTAATAAAAAACCACTATACCACGACTAGTAGATCAACAACGTCATTCCACCAACCCAATATCAATAATCGATAATATTATCTATTTGATATTATGATTTGTTTATAACAAATAATATTACTTGTCAATAATTTATCGATTGCTCATACTCCTTCACACTAAATCCAAGAGCTACTGAGAGTAGGTGAGTCGTTTAGTAAAAGATTGTATAAAAAGCACGGAAAGAAATTTCGGTAAGCCGCTCTCTCTAGAAGTCGCGCTGTTGCGCTGAATGAGGGAACGTTACATGACCTCTCAGAGAGACCACTGTTTTATCGTTTTGGGCGAGCTGCTGTCCCAACGTTGCGCGGCCGCTATCCCGACGTGTGTGTGTGTGCAACGTGTCTCTCTGGCGGAGATAGTAGCAATACCACTCTGACGTGAGGCTGAAACGCTTTTTCCTGCAAGTGCTGACGAGCTTAACGGGCGCTCTCCTTTGTGATTTTCGTTCATGATTTTATTGTTTTAAACTAAAAATGGAAATAGATGTTTAAGAGGACGGGTTTGCCGATCTCCAAGACACCTTAATAGGTAATTATCTTTCTTTTATATATGTGCACTTGCTTGCATGTTTGACATAACCTCAAAGCTTTTCCGAAACAAGTTTTATTTTTCCAAGTGCTGATTGTAAATAACACATACATCTCACATTTGCAGTAACCCAGATGACAACCCTTTTCTCACTTTCTTCTTAACGAACTAACTTTTAACTATTAAAAGCCGATACAATGTTCATTATCCTTCAAACAATACCTAATTTGCTTTCTATTTCTAATTCGATACTATTGTATCGCATTTGAAAGTCACATAAGAAAGATCAGATTTAAAAAAAAAATTATACCTTGCACAAATTATAACCTAGTCGGTGACCAAGCATCAAACACCATAACATATAAGTCTCACTATGTTTAAAAATAAACAGCTACGGGCTTTCGAAACAAAAACTTTTATCCTTCTTCCACTCTTCTTAACATCTTTATTCGTATCTTTTTGCTTTCTTGGTGCCGCAGCTCTTTCCCCTTCTCACTTTAACTCACCTCTCACAATGCTTTTCACTTTTCTCTTCCCGTTCTCTTTCCGCCTTTCTTGCCATTGTACCTTTTCTATACTTTTCCTCCACCTTCTAACACAATCTTGGATATCCTTCTACCTTTCTTTCCTCCCTGTGTCGTTTTAGATTAATTATTTTAAACCGTTGTTTTAATATACAGGCTGGCAGACTCCAGATAGAAAAGGCAAGGTATCGGAATTTTTGTAATTCTTAAATTACTAATACATCAAAAAGTCGCGTTCCCCACTTTCGCAAGAAGAACTTCTCCGCTTTTTAAGCTCCCTACTTTGTGTCAAAATGGCCTGCTAACATTTCGACATCCCCATTTTTCCCATGAGTCTAATCGCCGCTGCTGATATTCCTGTTTTTTCGCATTTGCGAATCAGTGAAAGGGTTCTCTCGCGCGTTACCTCTACTCAAAGATATTATACATCTTGGCTCTAATGGGGAAAAATGAGACCGATTATCGTTATTTCTATTTTCGCTTGGAGGCGCATGCTTTTAAAAAATATGCAAAAGCGATTGCGGTCGTACAAGGATCAGGGGACTTGTTAATTCGGTGTGTCGTTGCACAAAGTCAGGGGAATTTAGTTCATTCTGTTACCCCTTGGAGTCACATTCGGTAAATGTCGTTCTCAAGTAAATTATCATTTCGAAAAAATCTCCTTATCCATCCCCTTTCCCGAACTTCTGTTTGATTATTTTATTACGTGAAAACCTACGTGAACAAATTTTACTAAATAATTTTATTGTAGTTTCAGCCTTTTTTATGCTCAGTTTCCGACTTGTTGACGAGTATATGATGAGTTCAAGTCGAACACTTCTTCTGAAGACACAGCGAGTACCCATTGTAATAGATACCACCAGGTCCCACTATAAAGGTGTATTCGAAGAGGAAAACCTCCCTCATGTATAAAAAATTATTCTTTGTTGTGAAATTTGAATAAATAATGTTGCTTTATTCTCAGTCCGTTTTACGTTTACTTGCCGGCAAGGTGACGAGGCCGCAACGAGTTCTAGACAAATTTCTCACCTAAGGACTCGCCTATCGTCTGAATGTTTCAAAAATACTATTGTTCAAACGTCGCAAAGCGGCCAATCAATTTCATGGGGAGAAAGAGGACAACATCCAGGTGGTTATACCAGAGGAGAACGCGTTCAGCGAGAGGGCCTCCCTAATTTCCTAGTCTCCTAGTGCGCGATTTAAAAGTAACTAACCCATAACTATCCTGCTGAGCACAGCAACATCAAGGAGTGCACGTTTTCCTAGTGTGTCAGGACTCCACCCTCCCCATCGTCAGCGCGTCAGTGAGTTACCAGTTCCCTACAGCGTTCTCTTACCCTGTCCCCTTGCCTTCCTGCAACGTTCCAGGATGTCATAACAACGCTTCTTCCTCCGAAAGTTCTGTCACGCGTGCAGCATCGACCTTTATCATGTGATACACTATTGTTGAATGTCCTCAGTGTAAAGGGTTTTTTCAGTGCGCAATCTGCAGTCGATAAGTCTTTTCTTAAAAAAGAATTATTAACTGATATCGAAGGAAAATCACTACCGCAATCATATAAATCGACCCAGCTTGCGAAAAAGCATCTCCGCGAATCTAAAGGTTGCTCTGACCGCCCAGACAAATGCTTCCTCTGGCTTCATAATAAGTATCCCACCAAACTGTTCCACCTGTCCGATCTTCTTTCCTGGTGCGTCGATTGACACCTTCGAAGATATCGCCGAGTATCTCATCCGAGAAATACCCTATTTTTGGCCAGTCGATCCGGACAGTGTCTCGCGCAGCCCACCGCCAAAGTCTGACACAGACTTACTACAACTGATGATCCTCACGACCCAGAGTTTCCAGGTTACCAGCCTACCCCTATTAAAAGTTCATATGCGGTAGAAACCAGCGGCGTCTCGGAAGTGGATGACCAAATCAGCCTCTATGCGTCCCCCTTCAAAATCACTCCTAAAAAGGTGGTACCTCGTATAATTGGAGACAATTACCATACGCCTCGAATTTATATTTTACGGGACATCAACACAAGTGAGGAGTTTGAGTCGACTCGTAGTTACCAGCGTGTTTACCGTCTTACCGAGGTGAAACCCTTTGTATCTAGTGACATTTTTAGCGAGGCAAAGTGCTCATTACACAAATCGAAGTTTCGTAAGCACAACGAACGTGTTTCTCCAGAATCAACACATTGCATGCCCCGGATTTGATCCATCATTGTACGACCTGAGAAGAACGTTATCAACGATCAGCCAGTCACGAGGCGAAACAAAAGGAGTAAATGGGACCCACGGTTTCTAACCGTCAACTTTCAAATAATTTATCGGTTCTTTTACTATTTTGAAGATTTCAGATATCGCAAACATTTTAAAATGTTTTAAAATTTTCACAAAATTTTGTAAATATTTCTAGAATTTTAACAAAAATCTCGAAAGGTTTTAAAATATGTTAGATATTTTAAAAGAATAAAAAATTCCTCAAAGCCTCAAAAATATTTCAAACAATTTTAAAAAAGATCTAATAACAATTACTAGTTATTTCTAAAGATTTAACTTTTAAAGTTTCAATTGAAATTTCGAAGGTTTCTGAAGATTTCGCAAAGCTTTAAAATTTTTCAAGAAAAGCCTAAATTTTTATAACAGATTTAACAAAAGGTTCAAATCATTTTAATAATTTAAGAACATTTCACTAATATTTCAAAGATTATAAACTTCACATATATTTTGAAATTTTCATAAAGATTAAACAAAAACATCAAAAAGTTCAGAAGGTCATAAAAAAGTTTTCAATATACTCAATAGATTTAAAAATTGTTTACAGTGAATCTAATAAAGCCCTCAAAGTTTTCAATAATTTAAGAAAATTTCACAAAGATTTTCAAAATTTAACAATGATTTCTAAAATTATAAAAATTTCAGAAGATTCAAAAAGAGTTTTATTATATTCGAAAATTGTTAAAAATACAAAAAAGGTTTTGATGTTTTCCCAAAGTTTTCAAAAAATTACAATAATTTTAAATATATCGCTCATCTTGTAACCGGATTTCAAAGGTGCTCAATCCTTATATTTCTATTCAAATTGAACTAAATTAATTTAATTTTATGGAAATTAATAATATTATATTAATATTTTGATTTTTTTTATTTCATTAATTATAATTTATTAATATTATGTACGCATTTTTCTATTTTACATTAAATAATTATTTCAGGTCGTGACCCACATTCCTACGCATACGACAGCAACTTTAAATTTTATTTTATTTTTACAAATAAAATTGTTATTTTAACAAAATGTAATTGTACGATTAAACAAAAAATTCACAAATCTTTAAAAGTTTCCAACAAAATTTCTAATGATTTCTAATAATTAAATTTTTTTTAAATACTTCAGAAAGATTTTACAAATTTTTTAAGTAATTTCAAAAATTTCAAAATTTTTTGCAGATTTTCAAAGGTTTCAAAAACCAACGAAAAATTCAAATAATTTAAAAAGTTTCTTAATAATGTTTAAATATTTCTGAAGATTTAACAAACGCTGCAAAGGATTTCAGAAAATTTGTAAAAAATGCCGAAGATTTCAAAAGGTTTTAATAACGTAAATCATTTTAAAACATTTCAAATCATTTATGAAAATGTTGCAATAATTTCTAAATATATTTAGATTATATAAAATTTTAAAATATTTTAAAGTCGTCACGAAATATTTCAAATACTTTAAAAAGATTTCGCAACCATTTTTAAATATTTAAAATAATTTTAAAGTATTTTTAAAACCTGTCAAAAAGGTTTTACAACATTTTTAAAAGTCATTTCAAAGTTTTAAAAAAATGTCGAAGATTTTAAAAGATTTCAAATAATTTAGAAAAAATTCCAACAATTTATAAGTAGTAAGTTGTAATATTGAATCTTCGACAAAAAAAATAATTTTCGGCAGAGTATGTTTGCATTTTTAACTAAAAAGAGAAATTTTTTAGCCTAAAACTGGAATTTTCTACAAAACCAGTGAATTTTTAACAAATAAGTAAATTTAAATCCAATTAGTTGAAATTCAAGAAATAAGGAAGAATTCTCAACAAAACGTGCAATAATTACTTAAAAAAAGTTTTATTTAAAATAATTGTCGTAAGAAGAATTACATTTACCTTAAATGTTTGAACTTTTAACTAAAATGAAGAATTTTCAGTCATAAAAGTTAAAGTTTAATTTTGAGTTGAAAAATTGATTCTTAACAAAAATCAAACCAATTTTTATTCAGATCAACTTTAAAGCAAAGAGATGAATCTTTAACCGAAAAAAATAATTTTTAATAAAGTAGTTGAAATTTCAATCCAATAGTTTAATTTTTGACAACGAAGATAACTTTTTAAACAAATAGAAGCATTTTCAACGACAAATATAAATTGTTACCAAAAAGTTTCTTTTCAAGCAAATTGTTGAATTTTTAAACAAAAAAGGTGCATTTTCTACAAAACAATTGCATTTATTACAAATAAGTTAATTTAAAATAAAACAGTTCAATTTTCAACAAAAAGGATGAATTCTCAACAAAATATTTTACTGTAAATTTATTTACAATATTTATATTTTTCTTAAAATTTTTTAAAATTGCTTCAAAAATGATAATTTTCAAGATATTTTGTAAGCTTTTGAAATATTCTTCAAAAATTACTATTGCTATATAAAAAATCATATATACAGAAATCTTAAGACCTTTTCTTATTTTTTTTAAAGATGGTAACATTTGCATAAAGCTTTTTTTTCAAAATAATTAAAAATGTACAGTTAATTTGAAATTGTTTGAAATCTTCTCAAGATTAAAATTATTTTCAAATATTTCTGAGAATTCTAACATTTGTAAATTGTCTCAAAATCCTTCAGATTTTTAGCGACATATTTTGAAATCTTCGAAACATAAAGTTAGTATTTTTAAATAAAACCTTATTCATTTTAAATTTTAGGATAAAAAATTACATTGACTTCTGATTTTTCATAAGGAATGATTTACATTTTTGATAATTTGAACAGTACTAGTTAAAAAGACTTATTAAAAAATGGCAGGAACAAAACAACTAATAGCACCATTTGATTGAGCAGAAAAAATAACATGCACTTGCAATTATTCTCTTATTCGCATGTGCTATGTAGTATAAATAAATATTTGCATGATGCTATAAATACATGAAATAAAGATAGTTTAACAAATTGACTATATAATTTTTTGAATTGTTCTTCTCATTAAATTAAACAGGCTACAAAATTGTTCATAACTTTGTAAGCTATTTGTAGATTTTCAAATTATGATCATTCTTCATGACTAATTCCATTTTAATGATAAATTCGAAATTAATCAACCCAACATATTTTTTATACAACAAACTGATACACGGTATTTATACTTTCTAAGTATATGTCCGTTAATCCTAATCAATAGCGAGCTTCTTTAGGTCATTTTCCTTTAGATAAATAAACAATATTCGTGAAGCTACTGATTTCACCACTGTATTTATTCAATACAATGTTGTAAATTCCTGGTTTGAACCAGTGCTCGGTTGTGTAATTTGCTTCGTGAAACATTTTTTTTTGGGCGAGTGAAAATGAAGTTTTTATTTATAAGTTTTAAAAAAGATTGGTTGAGGCATTGAAGGAAGATTGAAGCATAGATAACCTTAAGAAATAGGCTTTTTAATATGATAACAATCCCTTAATTAAATAATTAGTTAGCAAGATTTTAGTTTTCACGAGGGTTTATATTCTCTACCCTAAAATTCCTCATAATTGTACGTTGGTAACCAACAGGATATGCAAACATTTCTTCTCTGTTCAATTCGGTGATCGCGTAGCTTTTTCTATTTATTTTTACACGTTTTATGTCACTATTTATATATTTATACATTGCAGCTAAAACATTATGAGTCTCCAATATGGCAAAGATGTCACCATCTGATGTTGATAATACTATTTGTTCTTCGCTAGGCACAGGCCCATAGTTATTAGATCCTATTTTTATTTTGATTCTTTTATCATCAGGAAAAGTGTATCTTGTAAGTTTGAATTTCATGTGCCTATTTAAAAGGGGTATAAGGCGAATAAACCTTAATTGTTCAAGCCCACATCCCAATCCGTCAGGAGAAGGTAGCCTTACAGATGAAGCTATAGAACTGGAAGGACGGTAATCATCTGCAGAAGAAGAACTGGAACTAGTACGAGGAGGAGACTCGAAAGGAGGAAGATTCCTCTCAGATGAATTATTTATATTCTGTACTATAAAACTCTTTATTATTGAGCGACGGGACCCTACAGGACATACGTTCAATTCTTCTCGAGTCAAATCAGTGATCGTTAGGCTTTTTTTATTTATTTTTACACGCTTCATTCCACCACGTCGACATTTATAAATTGCAGCTAAAACATTGTAAGTCTCCAATATGGCAAATATGTCACCATCGGATGTTGATAACACAATTTGTTCATCGGTTGGCACAGGCCCATAGCTGTTACTGTCAACTTTTATTTTAATTGATTTATTATCAGGAAAAGTGTATCTTTTTAGTTTGAATATCATGTCCTCATTGAAATAAGGTATAAGGCGAATAAATCTTAGTTGATTAAGCCCACATCCATTTCCATCAGGAGAAGGTAGCCTTACGGGTGAAGACATAGACGTGGACGGACGAGAAGCCTCTGCAGATGGAGACCTGGACCTTGCACGAATAGAAGGCTCCACAGGAGGAAGAGTCCTCTCAGGTAAAGAATTTATATTTTCTACTATAAAACTCTTTTGGATTGTGCGGCGGGAACCTACAGGATATAGGTTCATTTCTTCTCGGTGCAATTCGGTGATCACGTGGCTTATTATATTTATTTTCACGCGTTTTATTTGACTATTTATATATTTATGCATTGCAGCTAAAACGTTATAACTCTCCAATATGGCAAAGACGTCACCATCGGATGTTGATAACACAATTTGTTCATCATTTGGCACCGGTCCATAGTTGTTATTTCCGATTTTTATTTTTATTGATTTATCATCAGGAAAAGTGTATCTTTTAAGTTCGAATATCATGTTCTTATTTAAATAGGGTATTAGGCGAATGAACTTAAGTTGTTCAAGCCCACATCCATTACCGTCAGGAGAAGGTAGCCTTACGGGTGGAGCTATAGAGCTGGAAGGAGAATGAGTGCCTGCAGAAGGAAAGCTGGACCTTACACGAAGAGCGGGGTCAGCAGGAGAAATAGATCTGTCTGGTGAATGATTTCCTCCAGAAAAAGAAGATGGTCTGGGCCGAGGAGCACCAGCAATGTGGTCGACATTATGGTAACGCTCAAACTGCAAACTTAACTCTGCAACATGAAAGAGAGGATTACATTTTTTAAAGTAAATTGGTATTTTCACCAGTGCTCAGATTGTACAAATTTTGAAGAATTTCTAGTTAAATTTGTACAGTATTAATTGAATTTATTTTATTTTCATTGATTATTAGATGATTTCTAGTTATTATAAAGATTTGAAACACTGCAGAGAAATTTAAAAGGACATTAAGGATTTTAAATGATATAGAAATCTTGTCAACAATGTCCAGGGATTTCAATGAAACTTTTAGCAAATTTGAAGATATCAAGGAAATCGATAGGTATTGTTTGAGTCGAGTTTATTTGTGCGGAATTATAGGTTCGGTAGAATTTCATGTAGGATTATGAATAATGTAAAATAAATTATTGTTTTGTAGTTTGTTTGCTATTTTGCATGAAAATTCGATGATTGCATCCCATTTTCAGTTCTTATGATACGTTTTTAAAATGAGATGCTTTTTTAATCAAAATAGGGATGTTGTAAGTGTGAAACTGTAACATGAACATAGCTACATTCTTTTTTTTGTTGCAACTGAAAAATACGCTGGATCGACGTACTTTTGAGGATCGACGTTTTTTTGTGAAAGACGAGTTTGTTAAGCATGCACTTCGGACCAACATTTTTGATATTATCTATCACAGATGCCTTTACAAAAATTATATTTTTTTCAGAAAAACTAAACAAGGTATGACAAAAATTTGAAAAAAAAATTTCATCCCAAAAACCATGATAAAGCTTTTGAAAAAATAAAAAATTCAATTTTAAAGAAACATATACGCAAAATGCGAAAAAATGTTTAGAAGAAGAATTGTTTATCGGATAGAGTTGTAGAAATCAACTATAGACTATTTTTTCTAAGATGTATAATCTCTGTGTTAATCGCGGTAAGGCTTCTTAAGCAATAAGAAACTCCTTTTTGCGGTCAAACTATGCAACATACGGAAAAACCTATCAATAATAAATTGTTGCTTTTCAGAAGACATGCGTAATCGAGTTCACGATAAATTGAAATTTGTAGATACACTACCTGCGATATAAAAAAAAATATAGAACAGAAGTAACAGATATAAAATTTCGCTTTTTAATATTTTTTGAAACGCCTGACGAGAATTTTAGACATTTTAGAAAATTTCTGGAGAAAATTGTATCTTTTCAAAAGGTCTAAAAGGTTTTCGTTATCATAAAAATTTTTGATATGAAATTATTATGATAGTCAGGACTGCAATTGCTACATACAAGATTTGTTAGAAAAGTGACTTTTTAAGAAATATCGCGGGCTACGTACTTTCGATTTTCGATTTTTTTGTTTTTTCATGTTGTTGCAAATGTTCCCAACATATGTTGACATCATTAGCCATTTTGTATGCTGAGTTTGTTTTTGACAAACATAAATGTTAGACGTGTTTTCGGTGGTTTGGCGATTGTTTGCTTTTCAAAAAATGGATGAAAGAAGCTGTATTAAATTTTGTGTAAAAAATAAAATTAAGTGCTCCAAAGTACTTGAAATTTTGACTGTGGGATTTGGCGAGTCTACTTAAAGAATAAAAAGTGTTTATAAGCGATACAAGCTCTTCACAGAAGGCCGAAATGAGGTTAATGACAATGCCAGCTCTGGACGCTCCAGCACGTCAACAACCTAGAAAATTGCCATACAATTTTTATAGAAATGAATGAAAAAAAAATAAATTAAGATACAATTTTAGCACCAGAAATTTCTGCAGATTTGTTTAAGAAAAATTTTAAGAAAGGCTTAAAGACGAAAGAGGAAACTACTTTAATAAATAAATTTCCTCTTTCCAAAACGTGCTTATTTATAGATCCACACTATTTGAATGCATAGGTAAAGACAGCTCCAAAAGATAAACGGATTGCTATATATATATATCTATTTCAAACACATATTGAATTTTAAATTTATGAAATTAACAAATATGGAATTAATTAGGAATAATCCTGGTGCGAATTTACCGCTGCACAGTGGGCCAAGACGATCGAAATTCCGTGCGAGGTAGTGAATTTTGAACAACTTGAAATAAGTTTTTTTTTAAATACGATTTCGATTTTAGACATATCGAATATTTGTAGAACCGACAGGTCCGACAGCCAGGATTTTTCTTATATTTGATACCATGAAATATGTGCAGCTTTCAGCGATTTTAAAGAAGTAAACCTCAATGCTAGTTATTTCTGAACATTATCGTTACAAAACTAAAGCACGTAAACCCAAAACCCTCTACCTCACACTTCAAACCGACAAACCCCAAACCCACAAATCCCAAACTTATAAAACCTCAAACCTATAGACGCCAAACTCGCACACTATAAACACCTAAACCCTAAACCTACTAATGCTATGCCTACAAACGCCAAACCCAAGCACCCTAAACCCATAAACTCCAACCCCATAAACCCTTAACCCGCGAAACCTAAACTCACACACGCCACAAACTCACTGACTTCACACAAGAAACTCACTGACGCCAAATATACACATACCCAAACTCACTCAACCAAAACCTACATATTGTTAAATCCACACACCCTGGGTGTTTGTGGGTTTGGGGTTTGTGTATATGGGGTGTATGTTTGAGGTTTGTGGGCTTGTGGGTTTGGAGTTTGTGTGTTTGGGGTTTGTGTGTGCTTAGCGTTTGTGAATTAAGGTTTTATGGGCTTGCATTTTGTCGGTTAGGGGTCGGTGGGGTTGGGCTCTGTTGGTTGGGGTCTGTAGGTTTGGGGTCTGCGAGTTTGGGGTCGTTGTTTTTGGGGTCTGTGGATTTTGAGGTTGTGCACTTGGGATGTGTGGGTTTTGAGGTATGTGGGTTTGGGGTTTGTGGGTTTAAGATGTGTGGGTTTAGGGTTTATTTGTTTGCGGTTCACGTGTTTGGAGTGTGTAAGTTTAGGGGTTTTTTACAGGTTTCAGGTTTTGTAAGTTCTGGGTTTGTGTGTTTTGGGATTTGATGTTTGTCTATTTGGAGCGTGAGGGTGGGGGTTTGAGATTTACGTTCTTTAGTTTTGTAGTGATAATATTCAGTATTAACTAGCAATGATTTCTACTACTTTAAAATCGCTGAATGCTGCCCGTATTTCATGGTATCAAGTATAAGAAAAATCCTGGTTATGGATTCCAAGAGTGTTTGATATGTCTAAAATCGAAATCTAAAAATATCGAAAAAGCCGCAGTGACATAAGGAAGTGGACACGATTAGGAGTACTTCAAACTTTGTGGTTTAACTTTGCGCGCCACTGGTGAAACCAACTAGTTAAATGAGAACGGTGAGCTTCACCTTTTCGCCTTCTTACCTTCTTCTCAATTTTAACTTCTAGAAGTCGTCCCGACATTTATTCCCAAATATTGGTTAATTAATAATTATTATTTAATTAATTAATCTTAATCAATTAATCGAATGACTTAAATTTATATGAAACGCACAGTAACACATTAATCCCTAGTTTGAATACTACTCATTACAAAAAGGGCTAAATACATTATTTTTATTTTAAATATTCAATAATAATATCAATGATTTTATTTCAAAGACGTTTAATTGTCAATTTCTAAAGTATTCTTTTATAACGTAAAATAATAAAAAAGAATTATGTTAGTATATGGTGATTTTTAAAATCTTAACCATTTTTGGTCCCAAAATTACAAATAAAATTTAAAATAATATAATTTTATATAATTAGTTCTCGAATGATTCTTTACAAATTGAAATATCTTATTTTCTTCATAGATTGATTTTGAAACAAGCTTAAAAAATAGGAAGCTTTACGTCAAAAATATTCAGTGTTCAATGTTTTTTTAGAATTTTTAAATTTTGCAGGATTTAAAATTGACTTAATTATATATTAATATAGATACGTACTGAACTTGATTCAGTAAGCAATTAGTAATTTTAAATATTTCAATTGAACATTTTTAATCATGTTATTTTTCTTAAAAATTTTAAAAGTTTTATTTTTATTTTTGTAGATTTAAAATTAAGTTTACAATTTTAAAAATGGGTATCTAATAAACAAATATTTATTTTTACCCTCAGACCTTCCCATTTTTACTTATTAAATACTCTATTTTTTTCTTATTTTGTAAGGGATTCTTCTCTTGTTTAACTGAGAAAAGTTTATAAACAAATTGTACTTAAACCAAGATTTAAAAAACCGGAATTTTATAATGATTTTGTAAAATTTAAATTTGAATAAAATCAAATTTAAAATCCTATTAAACGCCCAATGATCAAGGTACATCCGTCATGTTAAATCATGTTAATCAAGTTAAATATTCATCATGGACGCATTAAAAATAGAAAAAGTAAAATAAAATCAACATTTAGAAAAACTCAGTGTTAATTATAATTAATATTTTAATTTCTTTAAATTAATTTTAATCTTTTTATTAATCTTTTAATTTGTTCAAATTAAAAGATGGTTCCTTCCTTTGTATGACTGGCAAGAACAGTCTATACTAGCATGTATTAGGAAGTCGAAATGGTATACTGAAAATAGTATGAATCCTCAACATTTTCAAGATAAATAAAATAGTTTTTGAAATTTGAACGTAAAATGGAAAAAAGAGTATTAAAAGAACTATACTCCTATAATTATTTTTGATGATATACAGGCAAAATAATACTTTGTTTGATTTTGATTTTTTGAATTCTAATTGTAATATGTTTGTCAATTAAATTTTGTGTGTAATGATTTAAGAAACCGACATTCTTAACAATATTTAAATTTCCTTTGTGATTACTACCACTTTGACTTGAAAAGGATAAGCAGAAAAGAAATTGAAATTTACACGAATATGTACTTTTCTTGTACCATTTGGTAATAATATTACCATCCTGACCTTTAATTACTTCTATGTCATTTGTGATATTCTCGTACAGATTAGAACTACTCTGTAGCATTGGATAATGTTGAAATTTTAAAGCTTTGTTGGATCTATCGTGCTATATGTTTAGCTTACCAAAATTCCTTTCATATTTATCAAGACCTTATTACGGACTTTTATTCAAATCACGTAACTTGAATTTTATCCTGCCATATTGGAAGCGCCATTTTGGATCAACTATTTTAAATCTTTCAATTTTTATGTTGGATTCGTCACCACTGACCAAGAAAACTAGGACAGACCAACCAGTTAAAAAAATGCGCGACTCATCAGAGAATAATCGAAAGCAAAAGTGTAGGTATCAGCATGGAGAATAACTTTTTGATTAAACGTTTTATTGTTTCTTTTGTCGTTTTTCCAGAAATGTGATTCGTTTATTTTTAATGTTATTTTTTACGACCAAGGACTATTACCTAAGACAAATAGCTGACTATGGTAAGCTTGAAAATATTTTACAAATTATAGACATATTGTTAGACTATTATATTCACCAATAGAATTGAAGATGATTGCCACGCAGATCAGAGCATACACGCTTTTCATTTTGTCCAGGAAGAGAAGAAACTGTTCAATATATTATTGAATAATTTGATTATTAATGTAAATGCTGATTATTATAGTTCTTTATTACAAATTACTTGCAAATAAAAAGTCCTCTATCGTGGTTAACTAACTGATGATAAGCGTCAAGTTTTATCTTTTTGAGATGTGTGCATTTCATCAGAGTCAGCGTCGAAATTAAATGTTTAGTTACCAAACCTGTTAACATTGAGGTAAGAAATTCGGCGAATTCTCGAACTAAGAAACACTTTTTACGAGATTTATCTTCTTTGAAGAGTCAGAATTATCTCAAGGTGGATTTTTATTGTTACTCTCCGATCGTGTACAATTAAGCACATCTAATGATTATTCTACATGATTTGTCTGCCTATACTAATCCTTATCTCCGCAGTTATAAGGAAAAGGCAGTAACTAAAAACCAGCGAACGGAGAAAATCGACATAAACGTTTGACTCTACGTTTCCCTATTCGTACTAATTTAATAGATATTTTAAAAAATTTTTGACTGTTATTCGGCAATTTTGATGCGATCTAGTTATTTATGAAAAAAAAATTAATATATAAAAATGTAGATGCTGCCGAAATAACAAAGTCTCACAAAAGAAGAAGGCAGTAACTCATATTTCTCCCTTCCCACATAGCACACTTCCCGAAAAACCTGGTATTTTCTTAAGACTTGGTCCAAGTCACCGGGAGAAAAAACCAGGTCAGTCCTAGGTTTAGACCTATACTTAAACTTAAATAAAAACATAGGTTTATGTCCGCCTTGATTTTTTTGGTTTTTAATGAAAGCAAATTAGTGCTATAAATTTTTAATAGAGATTTCAGTGCACTTATTAAAAATAGCTTTAATTAATATAATCGAGCCAGAAATAAATTAAATAAAAAAAGTTTAATAAAAGGGGTAGAGAGATTTCTCTGGTCTTTTTAAAATAGTGTTCTTTTATAACTGAGACTGTAAAATAACAGTAAAGAACAATTCAATTCACTCAATAATTCATATAGCGCAAAACTTCATTTTTTTTTGTTTAGTCCGAAAACGTTAATTAACATCTTGAAAATCAAAAGTGTTATAGCGGTGGCAAGCCACGGCTGCGTCGCAAATTAGTTCCCTGTTTTAAGTCGAAGATTCCTTTTTACCTGGCGATGAATCTCAGTTGCTAGGAAGGGTTACACTAGCGCTGCGCACCAACCAAATGTGAAACTAATCCTTCGAATTAGGGTTTCGGGCCGAAAGTTTTCCTCCAGTTCCCTTCTTTTCTACTCGTGATTATAAAAGAACCGCGCTTTTTTTGATCCCATAATTGGCACTGTCCTTTTTGTATAGAAGGTATTGGAACTGAGTAAAAATTTTAAATATCTTGTAAGGATAAAAATTTGGGAGCGAAGCAAAGCGAAACAGAAACTGTATTTCAACACCAGTATGATTCATGGCAGGCTCATAATTACCTACGTTGTATAGGAGCAATATTCTTTCCTTGGCATGGACTTTAAGACCGGAGCATAATTACGAATTAAAAATGAGTTTAGCTTTTTATGGAGTGAAAAGATTTTAACCTGAAAATAATTTTGCTTTTAGTGAAATTAGTTATGTGTCGATTATGAGTGAAAAATTTGCGATTTGTAACTGAATGACGGATCCAATATGACGAGCATGAATTATTCAAAATGGTCAGACCTTGATAAGATTAGTTATATTATGTTTTGGGGCCGCTTAGTTGAAAGCAGGTGTTGGATTTTCAAAATTAAATTCGGCGTATCCAATATGTCAGACTAAAATTATCAAAAATCTTTTAACTTGATCGACTTATCCATATTCATGTTTTTAAGTTCTTAATCTAAAAATGTAATATATTTTTTAAATGTGTCTTATTTCAAAAGGTTTTTTAATATTCTCATTATTTATGATTGAGAAAGTATTAGAATTGTCCAAAATTTCACAATCCAGTTTTATAACGGATCTGCACGCTATGAGACCCAATGAATTTTAAAATAATGTTTTTACGATGGCGTATGTCTGTCTGTCCAGCCGTGCGTCCTTAAACACGATAACTCTTTAAAAAATAAACGGCTCAACTCGATCTTTGACACATTTTTTTAGGTCCTGAAAGAAAAGACAATTTCGTTAACCAGCCATTTTGAATAAAAATCTATAAAGTAAGCGTATTTTGCAAATTCCTGAGACCACGTTTTTCTAAATTTGAAAATTCTATGTACGGATATTTGTAGTGGTAAAAAAGATGCAAAATTTATCCTAATGTCAACGCACGATATAAAAAAAAGACAAGAAAAGAAAAACTTCGATTTCTAGAAGTCCTGCAGTATTATCTTATCAAATTTTTGGATTTTCTTGGAAAATTGCAAATTCAAATTTTCATTGCACAAAAAATAAGAAAAAATAAAGATTCTATTTTGTGTGCAAACTACGAAGCATACGAAAAAAGATCAATGAAAAAAATCATAGATTATCAAATTTCGATTGAGCCATCAATGTCCGAACATTTTTCATAATTCATGTCTGCCACATTAGATTCAAAATTTTGAATATACAGCTTCAGTAGTATTTTTCTTAAAAACATTTTTCGCGCGGTAACATAACAAAGATTTATGCAATTAAATTTTGCTTTGGCACAAGTTATAAGAAAGCAACAAGAAAAGAAGAGTTCGTTAGCCAGCCATTTTGGATAGAAATTCATAAAGTTCAAGCATTTTCCAAAGTCTCTAAACCATTTTTTTAACATTTAAAAGTTTAATGTATGGCTGTTATGTACAGATGGAATGAATTTATTTTAATGTCCTTTTCAGAGAGCAATAAAGGGCTTTTTCAAAGCCCTTCAAGATGATCACAATAACTTTTTAATTGTATTGAAAAATTAAAAGTACAAATTTTGAGCGCGCAAGAAATAATAAAAAGATGAACAAAAACTTTTATTTTTCTCTTTTTATAAGATAAGTAGTTCTGGGTTTAATCGTAATGAATAACATTAAAATTAAAAATTCAATTGTCCTGCAATACGGACAGTTTTTGTTTTAATTGCAAAAAATATTACAATGAAACATTTATATTT
This sequence comes from Druon quercuslanigerum, assembly GCA_010014905.2. NCBI lineage: Eukaryota > Metazoa > Arthropoda > Insecta > Hymenoptera > Cynipidae > Druon > Druon quercuslanigerum. The sequence continues at coordinate 37,145 of JAAAKG020132698.1, forward strand.
TTAGAAAAAGACCACAAAATATGGAAAAAATTAATGAACAAAACCAGAGGGAACGACGCCTGAAACAAGACCTTGGATACTAATGGATCCAAGTAAGGAACCGCACATAATGACTTTGTGAGGATCTTCACTTAGGGTGATTGCTAGAGAGATTGATCAGCAACCTGGGTCGGAGCAGTGTTGCGAAGTGAACGTGTTATTTAAATAAATA
>JAAAKG020132699.1:0-14422 GCA_010014905.2 Druon quercuslanigerum
AGGAAAGCTCAAGCCCTACCGCGACATCAACGCGGGAACACCTACAGTAGGGTTATTATTATTATTATTATTATTATAACACCATTAGGCTGTTTCCCTTTCTGGGTAGGCGTGACTCATTCGGTGGGGAGGGGAGTAGTGTGAGGTAGGGGCTATAAAATTTGTAAATTGATCTAGAATTCTCTTGTTGTTTATTTAAATAACACGTTCATCCCGCAACACTGCTCCGACCCCGGTTGCTGATCAATCTCTCTAGCAATCACCCCAAGTGAAGATCCTCACAAAGTCGTCATGTCAGGTTCTCCACTTGGGTCCATTAGTATGCAAGGTCTTTTGTGTTAGGCGTCATTCACTCTACTGACACTCTTCTTATTAACTATTTCCGCCATACTTTTCTGTCCTGGCATACTTCTCTCGCTCCTTTCACGTCCATGCTTTTTTTCACGCAGGCTCTCGCGTTGCTCTTCCTATGTCCCTTCTAACTAAGGTCTCATTCACACATTCTAACCATTCTTTCCGCGGTCTGCCTCTGGGCACGCTGCCATTTACTTTACCTTGATATACATGTTTCGTTAGTCGTCCACCCTCATTCTCTCAACATGCCCGAACCATCTTAACCGATTACTTTTGTATTGATTTTCCATTGTCACGGCCGGTGAAAGAGATCTTTACTGACCGATTGTTACTACTTCCTATGATAGTACATATTCCTTGTAAACTAATAGTAATAGATTGTACTATCTCCCTGTAAATCTAATTTTCCTTCTATTTTTTTTAATCTTCTCTTCTCTATCCTATCCTATCCTGTATCTATCCGCGACAATGTTATTCTCTGTTTCAACCTAAATTCCCATCTATATCTTTTAGTCTCCTCTACTATGTCAATCTATTACTATGTCGTCAATTTAAATTAAAGTTAATCTTTTTCAATACCCTCCTCACTGTCTTAACCTATCCTTTATCTATCGACTTCTATGTTTTTCTATCCCTCTGTCAGTCTAAATTCTCGTCTATCCTGTTCAATTCTCACTTTCTATGTTATCCTACACTCTATCTATGCCCGTCAACCTAAAGGTTTTGCCGCTAGGTGGCTAACGGCAACAGTAACTGTAAGTATTCGCGTAAAGATGTTTTTATTGTGCGGGTTGAACATGAAGTTAATTAATATGATAAATTCTCAATCTTTTATGGATTCCCAAAAAGAGATAGACAAATATTCAATTTTATATAAATTATATATTGACATTCGGGATATAAAAATATAGCGTTTTAGGGATGCAAAGTGACCCACTGAGAGAGATAGAAAAGTTATATCTTTTCCTATACTTCAATTTCTATCTTTTTTAATCTTTTTACGTCCATCAGAAGAGTGCTCTTTAGAGCACGCCTAATTTTTTTTATTCTATCTATACAATATTCTATATTAAAAATCATACAGGATTTGAATTTTTGTCCTCAGGTATTAATGAGCAGGGAAAATGAAAAATTAGTTAGGGAAAATTGTGAAAATTTCAAATCTGAAATTTCGCGAACATAACGACATAATTAAATTAAAAAGAAGAAAGAAACGAAGTCTTAAGGAAAAATTCAGAAAAACTAAATAATAAGCTAAATTATGTAAACGACGGGCCAAATTTGCATGAAGGAAAATTAAACCTGTAGAAACTCTATCTTATTTCATGTACTATATAATTAACTTAATCGTCAGGAAATGTTTTTGTCAACAAAAACTAATCACTTTAATGAGATTTAAATTAAGTTTTCCTATAGTAAAATAATGTTAAAAACGCACCCTACATGTGAGTGGTATATCAGCGCGCTCAGACTTCGAAAGATCATTAGTAATTCATTCCGACGAGGGTCGCAAGTCTGAATACACGTATCATGATAGTGATCTAGTGGTTTCATTAATAACAGCTTTAAATTTCGTGAATTCGAAAAATGAAAATCCGAAAGAAAATTTGACTGGAATTTAATGACTAGAAATCTGAAAAAGGATTAAGAATTATCAGTGAGAGATCGATAGTAAAATATATTCATCAAATTCATGTCTAGTTATGGAATGCAATAGCATTGGCGTAAAAGAGGAGAAGCAGCTTTTCAACTTGGTATGCTTATTGTATTTTAGTTGAAATTTTTTTTTCTTAGTAGTCGTTGGTAACAAATAACACACAATCTAAAAAGTTAAGAAAAATAGGATTCTGATAATAATTATTTTTTAGGTGAAACAAACATTTTTAAAGCGATTTAATAAATCCAACAATAGTTTTTGGTTTTCTCTAACTCACACTTTCTTGCACAGACGTAACAGTTGATGATTGATTGCCGAAAATACGATCAAGTCAGAAAATGAGATTTTCAAAAACAAAAAATTTCCAAATCATCTAATTTTTTACAAATTACGGTTAACTCAAGAGAATATAAATATCATTCAAATATATTGTTTTTAAGAGGAAATAAGATAACACGTATTTTATTGATATTCTGAATTTTTTTTACAAATTTAAAGTAGAAAGAAGAAAGTGACAAGTAAAATTTATCTAGAACTCTCTATATTATCGCAAATCTAGACAAAAAAATCAAGAGAAAAAATAGTGGCTTATTTTTGAGTAAATTGACTGAATATTTGTAGAGAAACCATGTTAATTCAATTATGAATTTCATTAAATAATTTTATATCGGATTTCTAAAGATGGCGAAAAATTCTGCCGGAATCAGAAAGAAAGAAATTCCTATATTATATTAAAGAATAACACACTTTTGACGAAAATGTTGTCCATTTTTTGGTGATCCGAATTTCCGATTTGAAAAGGTTAAATACTGATAAATTGTTCACAAAATTTTTTCGGCAGATCGGTAAGATGCCTGTCATCTTTTTGAAAAACAACATATTAGAGTGGCCATTTGTACGAAAATATTACGCAAAAATAGCAATAATTTTGTAACTGCCATACGACATTGATTTTGATAAATCGATTTTCCACCATAATAATATCTTTCTAAGTATAAAATCAACAATTTCAGCCCACACTGTGAATATTGTGAATAATTATTTTCGAATTTTAGCCTTAAATAGCAATGATGCGCGAGCAGACAAAAAACTTGTAGGGCAGACTTAGAGTGATTTCTAAAATATTTATGAAGACTATAAAATAATAAACTCACTATAATATAATAAAATATGTCAAAATCTTGTCAATATTAATAAGCAATTTTTTATTTAAAATTTGTAGTCTAGGACTGGTGCGTGAAAAGGCATTTTGCTTACTTATTTATGTATAATTTCTAATCGAAGTCGTATACAATTTTAAAACTCCACTAAATTGTACTTTAATACGAATAATTTACTGAAATAATTATATATCAAGTTTATTATTCAAATGAAAACTGGAAAAAGACTGAGACTTAAAGCGGTAAATGTTTTGGAAATCCCCCTTGTCACCAAATAACTGAAAATAGAACTGGTCAATTATAATTTGAAATTCTCTTCCGTGTTTTATTTTATTTTAGATAAGTCAATAAAAAATTAACGAGCAAAAAGTTTTAATTAAAAAACATTATTTAATAAGAATAAAAGAGTTCCCTCGAATTTCGGTGAGTGTAGGCGAAATATTTTCGGTTTGCGTCTCTTTCGGTCTCATCCAAAAATATATAAAAAATGTTAAAAAGTTTTAAAAAATGATGGAAAATGTTTAAAGTCGGCCACAAAAGAAGTCAATATAGTGTATTTGAAAAATCGAAAATAAGGTAGGGAGGAGAAGAAGGTTGTTCCAACCGTAAAAAAATATATTTGATTAATTTCAATGAGCACAAGTACCTAACTTGTTATTTTCAAAAAGAAAAAATATATTGAAGAACAATTTTAAACTGAACAATTGTAAAATGAATAAATTATTATTTCAAATGCCGAAAAATTATTTTTATGTTCTAAACAGCAGTTATTTTATTCTTTATTGAATCAATATTTCCTTATAAAATTGCCAAGGTCGAAGAACAATCCTTTAGGTTTTCAAAATTTTGGTACGTACGCCTATTTTGTTCGTTTAGAAGCTTAATGCAAACTTAATAGAGACACACGGTAATTAGTTCGCTATCCCTACCTAATAATAAATAGACCTTTCATTCTTACGATATAATTAACGGTAAAAGCAAAAATTTTGGCCACTGTTGCATTTAATTTAACTCTGAGAGAATTATTTCTTAAAGGTCGTAGCGTGACCACTAACTGTATTATCCGATTAAATTTTCATGTTAAAATAATTATTTTCATGATAAAATAAGCTATTAAAGCTATTGCTCGATTTTTGATTAAAGGAAAAAAATATTTATATATAATAATGCAAAGTTTTTTTTATATCTCAAATTAATACAAGAATAGGCGGTCCCTGGAAAAACCACTTAAGTAGATCTTAACAATATAGTTTGTCAAAATTGTTCTTTAGTGTAAATATTTGATTTAAGACTTTTATTTTGTTGCTCAAGAGTGCGTCTTTGTATTGTTAACATTAAATGTTTTCAAAATATATTCTGCTTTGTAAAAACACCGCTTAAAAAGTTTTTTTGATAATTTTGTGCCAAAACCTGCGTTGAGTAAGGCCTTGGGAAAAATGTATCAAGTTATGCTTTTAAGAATTGCTTATATTGTTTATATATGGTATTACTGAAGGAGGAAAAGAGTACTTTTCTGTAAACAAATTTGAAACACACAAAAATTAATTATTTAAAAATTTATCGGCTTTAATTCCTGCGGTAAGCCTGGGACGATGAATTTTTGAATAATTTTCATTCTAACACGTGCCAAACTCGTTTAAATTAACTCCGGGGTGGAAAAACAAGTAACACACCCAAATTTATTGATCTCAACAACCTCCTAGGGCTTTAACGCACCCTTAGTCAAAATATTAAGTCCTACTTATCCTAATTTAGAGTGCTCATTGAGACATGGCGTAAAGTGCCGCTTTGGACACCCCGAACAACAAATCAAAAAATAAAAAATATTGTAGATGAAGAAAACTTCTTATAAGCAAATGTATTTGCTTCCGCATAAAGAAAATAATAATGATTTTTTAAATAATAGACAAACTAAAGCTTTCATTTTGATCAATTTAAGAATAGAAATTTACAAAAAATATAGAAAAATACAAAATAAAACAAAAAATTTGCCGGAAAAAAGAAAGGGGGGTCAAAAACTATTTTGTATTTTGTTATGATTTTTAAATTATGTTAATGACAAATTATGACTCTAAGAAACCGATTTCTAAAATATTACAAAGTGCAAAAAAAATGCAATAGATATTTTTTGAAATCCTTTAGTGAGTTTCAAGATATTAGTGGTACTGCTATTTTATTAGTTGATACTGTTATTTTGTTAGTTCGTAGAACAATTCCATTCGTTGCGCTAAATATTCAGTTAGTACCATCAAGTCAGAAAATGGCTATCCCGACAAACAAAATAGCAGTGCCATATCTTACAAGCTAAATATTTGGTCTAATTAACCATTTTGTTCAGTGCCGACAGTTGCTTAGAACATTCTATTAGACATTTTTAAATTGAGCAATGTTTAATTAAATAAAATAAAAAAAATCGAAATTATGATATTATTAATTATAAAAGCTTCTTTTAGGAGAAATAAAAAATAAATAGTAGATGCGGAAAACTTTAGGGATAAAAAGCAAAAAGTATCTTTAAAAAAAAATCGAAATAATCACCCTAATTGTGTGTGCCCAGTTTGACCGGATTGAAAATCCGTATTTGGACACCCCGACAATATATAGAGAAAAAAATATAGATGAGAAAAACTTTTGGGGCTCAAAAACCAAAACATCTTTAACGAAAAAAATTCACAATAATCGTAAGTTTGATTTTTTTCCCCTAAATATTTCCTCATCTGAAAAATTTTAAATTTTGTCATATGTTCTTCGAAGTATTTATTATTTTTATTTTTATAATGTATTTTTATATGTTTATATAAGTATTTATTATTTATCAGGGTGATTTTCAAAAAATGTAATTCATAAGCCTAATTCATAGCCATTCATAAGGCTTAAATTATATATAGGGCCAAAATTTTACGTATGGCCCATAATAAAAATAAAGTCAAAAATGTAGGTGAGGCCCAAATTTGTCTTAGAGACCAAAATTGACCTAGGACTTAAATTCGGCTAAGGCGAAAAATACGTATAAAGTCCCAAATTTGGAATATGGCCCAAAATTGAAATAGGGTCCAAAACTGACATGTAATAAAAAATTGACTAAGTACACAAATATGGGAATAGGGCCCAAAATTGACATAAACAAAATAAATAATTGTTTAAACAAATATATTTCTATTAGATGCGTTTAATTAATTGTCAAAATAAATAATTGACCCGCAAATGCATATTTTTGTGCACATATTTTCAAGTACAAAATTCTTTTGGAAAAACGTAGTTATTTTTGACTAAAATTCTATACAGCGAATTTTCAAGGGTACTATTTTAGAATCTGCAACTTATTTTGTAAAACCAATTCAATAACTTTATTATTTATGAGTTAAAGAAAAGTCAAACATTTTGCATATTTTGTTTAAAATCAATTTTTGTTACTCTTCCTGCATTTGGATAATCATATTGCCGTCAGGAATCGCGGTCCGAATGGCTGAAGTTTTCAAAACCATGGCTTTAAACTTTTTTTTCACTATTAGTTTTTTCACAATGGCGGTTTTTGTGAAAGAGCGTGATGTTAAATTGCATGATTTTTTTTCTCGAAAAGTATAAATTTATCGAAAAAATCATAAGTCAAAAAATTGCTTATAATTGCTCAAAGAATACGCATGACTTTTTTTAGAATTTTCTGAGCCAAAAAGTTCAAAACCATGGTTTTGAAAACGTCAGACATTCAGACCGCGATTTCTGACGGTAATATGATTATCCAAATGCAGGAAGAATAACTATACAAGATTCTATTTAGGATTCTGGTCAAAAATAATTTTGTTTTTCATTAATGGATAATCAATGTGTTAATCAATAAATAAATAAGTGCATTTTTTTCTACAATTTCTTTTTAGGAGGCTTATTATATATAACAAAATACCAATATATTATGTAGAAGTACTTTTTTTAAAACCTTGAATGCTTAATTCACCTCATTTTTGCTACCAGATGACTGGACTATTAAAAAAATGTTCTTTTGTCACGCAAGGATAGTTCATGAAACAAATGGAATTTTCCTTATCAAAATTAATCTTTTTATGGAAAACATCCTTCTGCGAAAATCTTCTTCAACAATCACCATAAATAGTAATATTGCAATTCTATAAAGAAGAATTTCCAAAGAATCTATTTGCATGGAATTTTCCGGTAAACTATTGAAAAAAAATTCAAATTATTCTTTAAGCAAAACAGAAGGTGTATTCACTAATTTTGAAAAACATACTAACGAAGTGCTTTTAACCAAAAAATTCTATCTTTTATTATGTATTTCAAGTTCGATAGGGTAAATACAAAAAACTTTACCCCAAAATAATAATTATGTACCATAAATGTATTTAAATATTATTTTAAACTATCAAAATTTTTTAATTGCGTAATTATTATAAGCAGCGCTATTTGGAACCGGGCCCCCTTCCTTTTTTTCAATGGAAATTATTTTGTTTTCTGAATTACTTTTCCTTCTACAATTTTTTCTCGACTTATAAATACAATAAATACAATTGAGAAAATTGCAATAACGGTCTATTCGGGTCTGATACTAACTCGTAGAAATTTTTGTAATATTTCCGACAAAAACATTTTTAACGGTACCAGTAGTGCACAACCAAGATTAAATACATTTTTCTCGAGACCTGTTTCCCCGCATGTATTGAAACATAATTCTTTGCTGTCAGCTTTCTAATGCAGATTTGAATTCGTGCATACGTTGAAATCGTGCAATAATAAAAGTCGGGTTAAAAAATAGTTGAATTTCAAAGATTGTAATATTTTATTAAATTTTAAATTGTTCAATTTTGAATTAGAAGACACAATCAAAATTCGACAATTGATACAATTTCAGTACAATGTTTCAGCTGTAAAATAATATGTCAATAACTAGTTTCTTAAAAAACAATAGTCTTCTGATAACGGAAGAGAAGTTTTATATTTTACGACAAATCTTATACTCAGATATAGCAAAATTTCAAGATCATATGTTGATACTTGCGTACTGCAATTTCGTTCTTTAAACCTAAAAAAAATTTAATTTTTTATTTTTCTGTGAAAGGATCGTCGTCAGCGGATTCATAGCATTTCTCAAAGTCCACCACCTGTGTTCATAAAGTCGAAAAGGTCACATATCTTCGAAAATGCTAAAATAAAAGAGATGCACATATTGTCCTCACCTACTAATGATAGAAACCAAAGACATCTTTCAGCAAGTAATGTACATGATCACATTCAAAAAGGCAATTCAGTCTTTTCTAGATTAAGAGCAGCTTTCAAATTTGCAAAATTACCAGAAAAAATGCATTCTCAAAGAATTAGTATCACAGAAACGAATAGTTCTGAAAAAACACAAATAAATGTTGGAGCACCACCACCTGTAGACGAGTCCTTTTTCTTTGAAAACCTTGGACGTCTAAAAGACATAGAAATTGATGCAAACAAAATAATGAGTCTTATATTATCGAATACTGTGAGTGATGCAGAAATAAGAATACTTACAGATATGGAGAATGGTAACGTGCCAGAAAGGAATGGAATTCTCTTTCCAGACGTTGACTATAAATTTAGGAGTATTGCGTTCGCGTTTGCTTGTTTTCGGGGTTTATCACACCTTTTACCCCGACTAGAAGCCTCTGGAGTAGACATAAATACTACCGCCTTTGGAGATGCAACTCCAGTTATGTATGCTGCTTTTGCAGGGGAAATTGCTTGTCTAAAATACCTAATTGAGAGAGGAGCAAATGTGAATTACGTCAGCCCTCGTTTTGGCCATTGTGCTTTGCACTCAGCTGCAGCTGGAAACCGTCCTGAAACTGCCAAAATTCTTTTGGATAATGGTTGTAACTTGCATAATTTGTCAAAAAATCCAGACATGATACCACTTTTACATCACGCAATTAGAATAAAGTCAGAAGCAGTTGCAGAATTATTTCTCAAGCAAGGAGCCGACCCTACATATAAAAATCTCACTGGAGAAACTCCCCTGCATGTAGCTTGTAGTGCCCAATCATTAAAATGTTGTGAACTCTTACTACAGAAACCTGAAGTTGACGTAAATGCTCTGGATGAAATGAATAGGACTCCACTGCATTACGCAGTAATGGCTCCTGGTTCAAATTTTAAAATAGTTGAGCTCTTACTGAAACATGGTGTGATGGTTAATCAAATAGACAAAACAGGGTTTTCGCCTCTTCATGTTGCAGCTTTAGAGGAGCAAGCAGAATGCGTTGAAATGCTTATTAGGAATGGTGCTGATGTAAGTGCAACGACTAGCAAGGGTGTGTCAGCCTTGAATATTATTCTTCGCAAAATACCAGAATCTATTCAAGCATTTCGAATCAAGATGGACTCTTCTATAAAGCTGAAACGCCCAGGTAATAATAACAGGGAATTTGAGATGAGATTTGATTTCGCTTCTCTTCTCCCAAGTGATGGCAAACCTGAAACTAGTTTCATCAACACCTTCATGCAGGAGAATCTGACAGATCTTTTATCTCATCCTCTAGTCTCGGCATTTCTCTACCTAAAGTGGGAAAGGATTAAAAAGTTTTACCTTCTTAATATTTTTGCATATTCGCTCATGCTGATCGTCATGAGTACTTATGTATTAACAGCTTTAGCTTATCAGTGCTATAATTCGTATGAAGAAAATGTTATAAGTAATAATTATACTACTAAAACTTGTTACTACTTTGACAAACGGGTTGTGGAATTTGAATGGTACATCTGGTTGGCTTTTGTTTGTTTGATGATACCGAGAAAGATTCTGAGTTTCATAACTCATAAGAACTATAAGGACTACATCTGGAATATAGACAACATTCTGGATACTATAGTAATAGTGAGCGTATTCGCTACGTCTTTTTTTTATACAGGAAAAACTTATCACTGGCAGAAATATATCGGTGCTTTTTCTATTCTTTGTGCTTGGACAAACTTGATGTTCATGATTGGCCAACTGCCAGGATTTGGGACTTATGTTGCGATGTTTACTCATATTCAATTTGAATTTGCAAAACTTTTGTTTGCTTATTCAGGACTACTTATTGGATTTACTTTGAGCTTCTGTGTGATCTTTGATAGAGAACCTGCTTTTGCAAATCTCCTAACGGGTATGATCAAAATTCTAACGATGATGGCTGGAGAGCTGGACTTTGAGGGACTTGTAAACCATCCAGAAGGGAATAAAAATGGTTATGTGATTGTTTATCATCATCTATCTGTTTGTTCGCAAATTCTCTTTAGCCTTTTTGTTATTTTTATAGTCGTTATTTTAATGAATTTGTTGGTTGGTATAGCTGTACATGATATAAAAGGTTTACTAAATCAGGCAGGTCTTACCAAACTCATCCGAACGACGAAACTGATAGTCTACATGGAAATGGCAGAGTCCCATATGAAACTTTCTTCATTTCTTAAAAGATTATTCTCCAATAAAACAGATATTCAAATTCGAAAGCATATTCTTTTAGTAAAACCATTGAATCCGCTTGAAAAAAGGCTTCCTAGAGAAATTCTTAAAGCAGCATACGAAATTGCTCAAAAAAATAGTCCAATTCTGGACGATGAACATCCAGAGTATATCGATTCGGTATCTTTTATCCCAAAAAAGAAAGAAGATGATACGAATACTACTTTAGAAACTGCGGTTGAGAAACTTACTTTGCAGTTTAAAAACAACACTGTTCAAGTTCTCGAGGTCATGGACGAGTTACGCGAAACTAAAAAAATGTTGGAAGAAATGGTATTGAAGTTATCGTAAAGGCCTCTTTCAGTTTTTTTTCAGGTAATGCAGATAAAAAAAATTATTAATAAATTTTAGTATATCTGATAAACTAATATAATAGTGTAGATATTAGGTAGTAATTTTTTTATTATAAAATAGATTTTAAGACAGGAAATAAAATATGAATGTATGATATAATTCCTAATATATTGATTACCAATTCCAGGTTAGATTCCCAATTATATTAACTGAAATGGAAAATGATATTGATTTCGAGGCGACTATACAAATCGGTGGCTAAAACCGGACAATCCGATGCGCTTCGCGCGGGTATTTCGTGGGGTCTCCGAAGTTTTGTATATAGCCAGATGATCAAAAAAAACGAAAGCTGGTAAGTATTATAGTCCTCTGATTGTACTTTTCTAATAAATATGTAATTATAATTGATTGAACTTTTAAAGCCGAGATTTCAACGCGAGATTGGCGAATAAGGGAAAGAAAGAAGCCTGACCAAGAGCGTTTCATAAGGAAGTTCTCTTGAAAAAAGCGTTCAAGTCAAGCAAGAATTAGGTCAGATGATTTCACCATTCCAGCATATTTCCCTTATGGCTTGTGTTATCTGAAGCATCTCTCTTTTGCAGATTGCCAATTTTGCGGCAGACCTTTCGAACCCAATTTTCACCCAATTGTAAAATTTGGCATTCTAATATTTATTTTCACAAGAGTTCGATGGCAATCAAGGATGTAAGCGACAAAAAAGTATCATTATTATATTCTTTTCGTCAGACTTTTTGTCGGGGATGACTTGAATTGAAGCTTTGAAGCTTTTGAGCATTAAAATTCAGATAAAAATAACATTTTCTACATTATGGCCTTTCTGTTCTTGATATCAGAGATTTAAAAATAAGAAAAATGTGGAAAATTTTATTATTTGGACCTCTATGTTGAAAGCTTTTTATTTTGGTTAATATTCTTCTGGATTAGCTCAAATTAAATATGTATATTGTAGAATAGAGAGTTGAGAATTTTTTTTATATTAGTGGGTAAAAGTAAAAAAATGAAAGTTTGGCTGATTGTTTCTTTATATTTTGAATACCTGGGAAAAAAGTTCCTGAAACTTTTGTAAACATTTATTAGTTCGAAAGAGTGATATCTTTATATTATAAATAAAATTTTGTGAGAATGAATAAAACAGTTGCAAATTGCAAATTTTTGTTCAGTTATTATGTAGTGTGTTTAGATAAGCAATAGTAAGTGTTTTTCAATCACGAGAGCAAGAATAAATTGATTTATATCAGACTGAAGTTTTGTGAATTAGAAAAGTAAAAAACTGGAAAAAAGAAGATTGACGGAATAAATAATTATTTTTTCATTGAATCTTCTATGGTTAAATATTGTCTGCTCTTTAACGAGCACGAAAGTGCTTACTGTTGATTGAATACAATTTTTTTTAGTGTATCCGTTTTGATGTTGCGTTCAATTGGTATAATTTTGTATTAAACCTTCACAAAATATGAAAGTTCTTAGTTATACTTTTTTAAAAAAAATTATGCAATTAAGCTCTTCTGATAAAATGCAGCTCCTTAAAAATGTTATTTTATTAATTAAAATTAATATGATTGGCATTCATTGTTTAAGATTTTCCAGAACTTAGATAATAAAAAATAGGGAATATATTACTTTTTGTTTCACCCAAGAAAAACATTTGATTAAAAAGGTGTCAAGTTTATCCTAAATGTCACGCAATGGTCACATACTGAGTCGTTAAATAAATAAACTCTTGACGCAATAACGAATTGGCCCTAATATTTTTTATATGTGAACAGCATTATGATGGGAGCAGGGCAACCCACCCTATGAGCTATTCCATTTTATGTAAGGTCATATATTCTTAACTAAAAATTTGTTTTCATATTATTAAAGCTGTTAAAAAATATTGTTGAGAAGACCTAATTAAGGTACATAAAAATATTTATAGTTCTATATTTAAAAATATTCACTCCTCATAAACATATTTGCTTGTTTATAATAAGATATGATATCTACTCTGTGGAGATAAGGTTCATTTATAAATCAATATAATATTTTATATATTATTAAAGGTAAAATTAATTACACTAAGCTATTTTCAGCACGTTTACGGCTATTATTACGTAAACGTCCTTAATTGTAGTCCTAGTCAGTGGCTATAAGTAAATAAATATTTCCCGAGACCCGTTTTCCGGCACGAAATATATACCTTAATCCTAATCATTGAAAAATCAGGAATTGAACATAATACTTGAATGTCATCTTTGTGACATGGATTTAAAATTCTGCAGAGTTCGAAATATTATGGCATATCAAGTATTTGAGTAAAAAATAGGTTAATTTTAATTCGAAGACATAATCAGAATTTCAGGTGTAAAATCATCTGAAAAAAATTACTGCGCTAACCTTAATATTATTCTGATGGCGGAAGAAAAGTCAAAATTTCAAGATTATTTACTGATACTTTCGTATGCATCAAAATAAATTATTTTTATTTTAATTCATGCTATCCAACCTAAAATAAAATAATTCTATGAATCATGTGCCTCTTAATTCTAGAAATCTAAAGAACTATTTTCTTGTCTTTAAAAGGATCGTATTCAGCGTTTACAAAATCAGGCAAATCTTACCAAACTTATCAAAACGTCGAAGCTGATATTCTCTACGGAAATGGTAGAGAGCAAAATAAGCCTTTCCTTATTCCTTAAAAGATTGATGCACAGAAAAACAGTTGCTCAAATTCTAAAACATATTCTTTTTTTAAAGCTATTCAATCCACTCAACAAGAGGCTTCCTAGAAACATTGCTGAAGCAGTTTATGATATTGCTAACAAAATAGTTCACTTTTGGACGATGAATAATGTGACTTTAACGGCAGATTTTTTATATCCCAAAGAAGAAAGAAGGAGATACAGAAACTGCTTTAGAAACTGCAATTCAAATAATGACTTGCAGTTCAAAATCAAGAATGCCTTTTGTAACTCTTTTATTTTTCTCAAGGTAAAGATGATAAAGAAATTTATAAATGAAGTTTATAATACCTAAACAACTAGAATGATAGTACACTGAGATATATTTTGTTAGAATAAATGAAAAAAACTGAATTAGAATTTAGTATAATATCGTTCCAAAATAGGAGAAACCGAGGTTTTATCACACTCATTCGTACTATAATACCGAACGTTAATATTATTACATGAGTATTTAAAACATGAAGACGAAAAAGTAGTATTCGAAATTATGAATGAAATTATGAATGTCCATTTCAAGAATTAACACTAAGAAAAAATAATATTCTTTTACTGAGTTTTCGAAAAATAATTTTAATAAGAAAAATAGAAAAATATAGATAGAAAAATAGATATAGTTTAGTTTGAGAATGCTCCTCGATTGTTTTCGCCATTGTCGAATCGAGCCGAAAGGTTATGTTTCACAACATTTTAAATAGAAGTCAACTCTTTCTATTTTCAATTCATACTATATTCA
>JAAAKG020132700.1:1861-12347 GCA_010014905.2 Druon quercuslanigerum
ACCAAAAAATATAATTATCTTAGAAAGCATTTTCTATACCTACGCCTTATTGTTTATAACTATTGTTATTAAAAAAAACGCTCAATTATGAAAATTGATTTTTTCTTAATTTTTTTATTAATCTATGGCACAAAATAAAAATTTTCACTCGTGATATTTTCTTGTACGATGAGCCATTGTTTATTCACGGCCGTATAAACAATGTATTTTTTATAAATATACGCTCCCTCAAAAGTCTCAATTTTCAAGTTATTCGCGATTACCTTTTTTTATATAAATAATTTTACCAAAAAATATAATTATCTTAGAAAGCATTTTCTATACCTACGCCTTATTGTTTATAACTATTGTTATTAAAAAAACGCTCAATTATGAAAATTGATTTTTTCCTAATTTTTTTATTAATCTATGGCACAAAATAAAAATTTTCACTCGTGATATTTTCTTGTACGATGAGCCATTATTAATTCATGGTCTTATAAACAATGTATTTTTTATAAATATACGCTCCCTGAAAAGTCACAATTTTCAAGTTTTTAGCGATTAGCTTTTTGTAAATCCTTAATTTTACCAAAAACAATATAATTATCTTGGGTAGCATTTTCTACACCCACGCCTTATTGTTTGTAACTATTGTTATTAACAAAAATGCTTAATTAAGAAAAAGGATTTTTCTTAATTTTTTTTATTAATCTACGGCACGAAATAAAAATTTTCTCTCAGGTGTTATTTTCTCGTACTATAAGCCCATTTTTATTTACGGGCTTATAAACAATGTATTGTTAATAAATATGGACTCCACTAAAATCCACAATTTTTAAGTTACTAGCGGTTACCTTTTTTCATATCCTTAATTTTGCCGTAAACAATCTAATTATCTTCGTAGCACTTTTGATCCCTGACCCTTATTGTTTATAACTATTGTTATTAACAAAAACGCATAATTATGAAAATTGATTTTTTCCTAATTTTTTTATTAATCTATGGTAGCTAATAAAAATTACCTCTCACGTGATATTTTCTCAGACTATGAGCCATTATTTATTTACAGCCTTATAAACAATGTATTTCTTATAAATATACGCTCCCATAAAAGTCACAATTTTCAAGTTTTTAGCTATTAACTTTTTGTAAATCCTTAATTTTACCAAAAACAATATAATTATCTTGGGTGTTATTTTTTATACCTGCGCCTTATTGTTTATAACTATTGTTATTAAGAAAAACGCTCAATTAAGAAGGTAGATTTTTTTCTAATTTTTTTAATTAACTATGGCATAAATTATAAAATTTCACTTGTGATATTTTCTTGAACGATGACCCATTATTTATTCACGGCTCTATAAACAATGTATTTTTTATAAATATAAACTTCCTTAAAAGCCACAACTTTCAAGTTATTAGCGGTTACCTTTTTTTATATAATTACTTTTACCAAAAATAATATAATTATCTTTGGTATAATTTTTGACACCTGCGCCTTATTGTTTATAAATATTGTCTATATCAAAAAAGTTCCATTAAGAAAATCGAAAAAATCTAATCTAATAATAGAATTTGGTTTCGAAAATTCTACCCAAGATAATTATATTGTTTACGGTAAAATTGAGGATATAAAAAAAGGTAATCGCTAAGAACTTGAAAATTGTGGCTTTTAGGAAAGCGAATATTTATAAAAAATACATTTTTTATAAGGTCATGAATAAATAATGGCTCTTCATACGAGAAAAATGTTACGAAAGTGAAAAGTTTAATCATATATCATGGATTCATAAAAAAATGTATGCTAATTTTCATTATTAAGGGTTATTATTTATATAAATTGTTATAAACAATTACACAAAATGAATTATTAACAACAAAATTATGTTATTAATCATAGATAAAAGTTTCGCAACAATTTAAAGCAATCTTGTGCCATTGGTTGATCTGGGTGATTGTTTATTAACAAATAAAGTCTAAACAATTTCCCCTTGAAAATAGCAACTTTTTCACAACAATTTAAAAAAAGAAGTTTTTATTCGATCGGAAGATCTCATTTTCTTCTCAAGAGACCTATCCACGCTACAGACAGTTTACAAGTTTTAAATTTTTCTGAGCAATCAATTCTGAGGTAATAATGATCAAATATGGGAATTTTAATAACAAATAATTTGTTTATAATGCTGTACATCGCAAAAGGTTCATCGTACGGAAAAACTGCAAGATGCAAAAAAGTTTTCTTTTTGCTTAGCCATGCTAAAAATGATTTTATAAATTTTTCTGGTGAGTGAATAGTAATATTGTTTAAAAAAATTGTTTAATAAAAAATTAACCCAGATTTGAAAAACCTACCCAAGATATTCGTACTCTGGGGCCTTTTTTTGAACTTTTGACTACCGGATATTAAAAATTTTTTTTTTAATAACACTTCTTTTAAGGTGGAAGATCTAGAATTGTACCAAATAGTGTCCACAAATTGAGACCAGGGGACATTGACGTAGTTGCGTCTTTAGGCGATTCCCTAACTGCCGGATTTGGAGCTTTCGCAACACAACTTATGGGATTATTTATCGAAAGTAGAGGTGTCAGCGCTACTGGAGGAGGTCAAGGAAATTGGCGTGAATTTCTAACGGTTCCCAATATTCTCAAGGTTTACTACCAATTTATTATCTTGTTAATTTTTTTATTATGTCAATTAAATAGTTTATTAGCATGGTAAAATCTTGAAAAAAAATCTACGTACATTACATTGACCGGGATGCTAGATACCAGAAGGACGGGTTCGATGCTTGCTCCCGGCAATTTTTCCAAATCTTTTTTTTTTCATCAAAAAGGGACTAATACTTTATTTAAATCAAGCTAAGCCATTCATTTTTATTTTTTTACCATTTTTTTTTTTAATGAAAAAATTTGGTCTTCCAAACCTTTACCACTTTCACTCTAAGGAAAATTTGTTTTTTAATATAAAATTCGAATTTTTCTTTATTTAATTAGTAATTTATATTTTTCTTATAAGTATTTTTATTTTACATAACAATAAAATGTAATGAAAAGTGATGCCTTTAACGAAGAATGAAATAAATAATCAAAAGCTTTCAAGTATGTCGCGGAACTAACTTAGAGTGAATGTTGGAAAGATTGGAAGAAACCATTTTTAAATAAATTTGATGGTCAATTTTAATTTTTTTGTAATATTATTATTTATGTTTGACATTTCAAAGTTTGCAAAACAATGATCAAATATTTTCATTTTAAAAAATATATAGTTTCAAAATAATATTTGATTATTGCTTTATACTAATTAAATAATATTTTATTAACAAAATTTTAATAACAAATTAAATTATCTGAAAATTATACCTCAGTAAGTAGTATTGGTAGTATAGCTACAAAGATACAGAGTTTCAGCCGGTAATGCAGATTTAACATCTGTCGGTAAATTAGCATAGAATACAACCTTGCTCAGTTGGCAAAAAAATTTTTTATTCTACATCACACTTTAAGGATTCATAATATTTAAAACTATTATGCTTTTAATCTATCCAATCACTTTGAATATTACTTTTTACGAATTAATAATATATTTATCATCTTTAAAATTTCTATAATTTCGATTTAAAATTATAGTTTTACATTCGGAATTGCCAAAAATTTAATTTTTCAGCACCTAAAAATGAAGTTTTTATTTATTCAAAAACTTGAATTCGGAAATATTTTGTTTAATTTTTCTAAATTTGTGGAGGTTTCCAATTTCAAAATTCACAATCTTGAAGTTTAAAATCAAAATTCAAAAATTGTAAGTATTATTTCAGTATTAACGCCTTTAAAACGATTCGAGGTTTTATTGTTTTTTCTTGTACTTGAAAATTTGGCGTCTTTGGCGCCTGAAAAAGACAACGCACCAGCTTATTTGATGGTAAAAAAAACTTCTTTACCAGCAAAAAGGAGGATATTATATATTTTTTCATAAAATTTTCACTATATGTTATTATTATTTATTTTTATAATTACATTATGTTATATTATATTATTATATTATAGATTACTCTAAGAAAAGAAAAATCAGTAGTTCTAGATTTTGTACAACTCTTTACACTCCGGCTGGCGCATTGCAGTTTGCAGGCGCAAAAATACGACCAATTTTCAATTACAAAAAAAGGAAGAATATTTTTCAAAAAATCACTTTGCTCTTGCAAGTAAAATTTCCTTTAAGATTATGTGTATAGCTACAAAGATACAAGGTTTCAGTCAGTAATGCAGATTTAACAGAGGTCGGTAAATTAGCATAGAACAGAACCTTGCTTAGTCGGCAAGTGGCATCGTACCGCTGCAGCTATACTCTTTCAGTAATTGAATAATTTATTTCATTTTTAAAGGTAGCAATTTTAGAACTCTTAACGTAATGTCGTTGGGTGATTTCACTTTTTTTTTTTAATTTTAAATAAAGATCCAATTCGTTTAATTTTCAACGTACTGTAGTACAAATTTTCACATTCTAGATGTTTTGCATTTAAAATTGCATTTCATTTTGAATTTTTTTCTTAAAATAATTTAACTTTAAAGGTTTCTAATTTTAATCAATTTTAATGAATTAATTTTTTAATTCAAAATTGTCAAATTTAAATAATTTCGAATTGTAAATTATTTATTTTCTAAAGTTTTTTTACTTAATTTTGAGATACAAAGTTTCAGACGGTAATGCAGATTTAACATCAGTCGGTAAATTAGCATAGAATAGAACCTTGCTCAGTCGGCAAGTGGCATCGTACCGCTGTAGTTATATTCTTTCAGTAATTGAATAATTAATTTCATTTTAAAAGGTAGAAATTTTGTACTCTTAACTTAATGTTGAACACTGTAATTTTTTTCTTTTTTACAATTTCTAAATTTTCAATTAAAATTGAAAGGTTTGGATTTGAGAAAGTAGAGTTAAAAATTATAAATTAAAACTACTATTGAAATTTACAAAAATAAATCTATATTTTAAAGTTTTTCAGCACAAAAGGGATTCAATATCACAATTTTCGATGATTTCACTTTTTTTTTAAATTTTAAATAAAGATCCAATTCGTTTAATTTTCAACGTACTGTAGTACAAATTTTCACATTCTTGATGTTTTGCATTTAAAATTACATTTCATTTTGAATTTTTTTCTTAAAATAATTTAACTTTAAAGGTTTCTATTTTTAATCAATTTAAAAAAATTTAGTTTTCAATTTAAAATTGTCAAATTTGAGCAATTTCGAATTGTAAATTTTTTAATTTAAAAAATTTTTTTTACCTAATTTTGATATATAAGTTTCAGTCGGTGATGCAGATTTAACATCGGTCGGTAAATTAGCATAGAATAGAACCTTGCTCAGTCGGCAAGTGGCATCGTACCGCTGTAGCTATACTCGTTCAGTAATTTAATTATTTACTTCATTTTAAAAGGTAGCAATTTAAGAACCCGTAACTTTATTTAATTTTAAAGGTTTTTATTATTTAATTTTAAAAGCTTTTAATTACAAGTAATACAATTTTAATTCCTTCAAGAGTTTAAAATTTTTTATTTTTGAACGCTTTTAATTAGAATTAATACAAAGGACGCCTGAAAAATCCCGAAAAATAAAATTTCCCGATAATAAATTTACCGAATTATAAAATTCTGAAATAATAAAATTCCTTAAGAGTTTCTGATATTACCGTATAGGAACATTTTAAAATAATGAAATTTCCGACAAAAAATTGGTAAATTTTAAAATATCCGAACTAGAAAATTTCCGAATTATCAAATTCCCGAATCTAAATAATTAAAATGTCTTTTGAATAATATTTTTCTCATTATAAAATTAACTATTTTCATAATTTAAAAAGTTGAAATTAGAATAAAATCCTATTTAACGTCTAATGATAATTTTTTTATTGTGAATTGATAATAATAAAAATAGAATATACGAAAGAAATAAAAAAAGAGACGGAGATTTGGTGATGGTTGTCAAAATGTTGTGGTTGGATCCTTGTTTTTTTCTTTAATTTTAGACATCAAATATTTTTTAAAAAATAAATATAGTTTTTAAATAACCTTAATTAAAAATAAAATTCATCCAGAAATATATATTTTTCAATTACTTTTATTTTAAATTCAAATAATAATTTTAGAAATTTTTGACATTGAAAATCATTTTTAGAAAAAATATATTTGAATATTGTATTTTTACTAGAGAAATAATATTTTATAAACAAAATTTGAATAATAAAATAAATGATCTGAAAATGATACCTCAGTAAGTAGTATTGGCAGTATAGCTACAAGGATACAAGGTTTCAGTCGGTAATGCAGATTTAATGTCGGTCGGTAAATTAGCATAGAATAGAACTTTACTCAGTCAGGGGAAAATTTTTTATTCTAAATCACACATTTTTTCATCAAAAACGGACTATTAATTTATTTAAATCAAGCTAAGTCATTCATTTTTATTTTGACAATTTTTTCTTTGAATGAAAAAATTTGGGTTTTCAACCTTTATATATATAAATAATAATAATTTTAAAATTGCAATGTAATATTTAAAATTTGTCTAATTTTTAGTATTTATATATAAAAATATTCTCCTAAAAAATTTGAAAAATAAATAATAATTTTTATTAAAGTGCTAAAAATTAAAGCATCCTTAATTAAAAAGTGAAGAATTATGTTGTTTAAAATAAAAAATTAAATGATCTGAAAATGACACCTCAGTAAGTAGTATTGGCAGTATAGCTACAAAGATACAAAATTTCAGTCGGTAATGCAGATTTAACAACGGTCGGTAAATTAGCATAGAACAGAACCTTGCTCAGTCGGCAAGTGGCATCGTACCGCTTTTAATATCACAATTTTTGGGAATTACGCATTCTTAATTACACATTAATTAAACTATAAAGGTTTATAATTTTAATCAATTTTAAAGAATTTAGTTTTCAATTTAAAATTATCAAATTTGAGCAATTTCGAATTGTAAATTATTTAATTTTAAAAGTTTTTATTATTTAATTTTGAGAGCTTTTAATCATAAGAAATGAAATTTCATTTCCTTAGAATTGTATAAAATCCAATTCCCAAATTCGAATGTTACATTATTCAATTTTTAACGTTTTGAATTTATCCTATTTTCGAAATCCTAATCTGAAGACATGCAATTTCGAAATTCTTTAGTTTAAAAAAAAATCGTTCATTTCTGGACAATTTAAATTTAAATTTATATAATTGAGATTTCTTTCTAATAACGTTTTCCCATTTTCAAAATTTTAGAGTGAAATTTTTCAATTTTGAGGGCATTTAATTTTAAAAATTTTTGTAAAATTCAAATTATGCAATATGAGAAGCTGAAAAATTTTCCATTTTGAATGGTGATAATGTCAAATTTTCGAATTGAAAATTACTTAATATCTAAAGTTTAAAATTTTTCATTTTTCAACGCTTTTAATTAAAATTAATACAAAGGACGCCTGGAAAATCCCGAAAAAAATTCCCGATAAAAAATTGACCGAATTATAAAATGCTGAAATAATAAAATTCCTGAAGAGTTTGTGATATTACCGAATTGGAACATTTTAGAATAATGAAATTCCCGACAAAAATTGCCCAATTATAAAATATCCAAACTAGAAAATTTTCGAATTATAAAAATTCCCGAATATAAACAATTAAGATTTTTTCTAAATAATATTTTTCTCATTTTAAAATCAAATATTTTCATAATTTAAGAAATTTACATTAGAATAAAATCCCATTTAACGTTCAATGAAAAATTATTTATTGTGAATTGATATTATTAAAAATAAAATAGACGAAACAACTAAAAAAAGAGACGGAAAGGGTTTTGGAGGTGGTTGTCAAAATGTTGTGGTTAGATCCTTAGTTTTTTTTTTTTGAATTTTATACATCAAATATTTTTATTTAAAAAAAAATATAGTTTTAAAATAACCATAATTTAAAAAAATGTATCCAGACATATATATTTCTTAATTACTTTTATTTTAAATTCAAACAATAATTTTAGAAACTTTTGACATTGAAAATCATTTTGAGAATAAATATATTTGATTATTGTATTTTTACTAATTAAATAATATTTTATAAAGAAAATTTTAATAATAAAATAAATGATCTGAAAATGATACCTCAGTAAGTAGTATTGGCAGCATAGCTACAAAGATACAAAGTTTCAGTCGGTAATCCATATTTAATGTCGGTCGGTAAATTAGCATAGAATAGAACCTTGCTCAGTCAGCAAAATTTTTTTTTATTCTGAATCACACTTTTTTTTGTCAAAAACGGACTATTAATTTATTTAAAACAAGCTAAGTCATTCATTTTTATTTTGACAATGTTTTCTTTAAATGAAAAAATTTGGTTTTCCAACCTTTACCACTTTCATTCAAAAGAAAATTATTTTTAATAGAAAATTCGAATTTTTCTTTATTCAATTAGTAATTTATATTTTTCTTATAAGTATTTTTATGAGACATATCAATAAAATGTAATAAAAACTGATGTTTTTAACGAAGAATTAAATGACTTAAGAGTGAAAGTTGGAAAGGTTGGAAGAACCCATTTTTAAATAAATTTAATAGTCAATTTTAATTTTTTTGTAATATTATTATTAATGTTTGACATTTCAAATTTTGTAAAATAATCATTAACTATTTTTATTTAAAAAAAATGTATAGTTTCAAAATAACCATAATTTTAAAAAAATGACCCAGAAATAAATATTTTTAAATTACTTTTATTTTAAATTCAAACAATAATTTTAGAAACTTTTGACATTGAAAATTATTTTTAGAATAAATGTATTTGATTATTGTATTTTTACTAATTAAATAATATTTATAAACAAATTTTAATTGTTTAAATTTTAAAATTTTATACCGCGGGGATTTTTTAGTTCGGATATTTTATAAATTGGCAATTTTCTGTCGGGAATTTTATTACTAGGAAATTTTCCAGTTCAGGAATTTTATTATTCGGGAATTTCACAATATCGGAAATTTTCTTCTTCTTTTTTCTTTTTGTATTGTTTTTTTTTTCATTTTATATTTATAATTCCAATATGAAATATTTTAATAATCATTTGAAATTATTCAATTAAAAACAAAATTTTTAAATTTTGAATACTCTATATTAAAAATGATACAATTTCATCCCCTTTCTGATAAAATTTTCAAAGTAAAAAAATTCTAGTCTGAAATTTTTCAATTTTCAGAGCTTCTGAATTAAATTTTTTCAATTTCTAATTATTTAATTTATAAAGTGTTTATTTAAAAATACTAAAAATGCAATTTCTTTGCACTCCACTCAAAATATTGTCCTTTTTCAGATTATTCCTAATCCAAAATTGTTTAATTTGGAACTTTTTGATTCAAAATCGTTCAATATATATTTTAAAAATTCCAACCGCTTGCAATTCAAAATAATTAATCACTAATTGCTGTTTCCAAATTTTTTAAACTCAATATTCCAAAATTTAGTTAATAATTTTATTTTTAAATTGTTTTAAAGCGCTCCTTCTGTGTAAATGACGCACCTATAATTTATTTTTAATTTTGAAAAATAAAATAAAATGATTTTTTTCAGGAATTCAATCCAAATCTGATAGGCTATGCTGTCTCGGATTCGTATTCGTTTCAACAGAATGCTCAATTTAATATAGCAGTATCTGGTGCCCAGTCTGGTGATATACCTTTTATGACTGAACGCTTGATAGAGAGAATCACAAACGATTCAAGAGTCGATGTCGAAAAAGATTGGAAAGTAAGATTAATTTTTATTCTGATAGATTTATAACCTTTTAATAATTTCTCTTTTTATTACAAGCATTTTTTTATTTAATATACACCAAAGATATTAAAATTAACTTTATGGCGGTTTTCTACTTTACACACTATCGGCGGAACTTGCACAACTGTTTTTTGGGCTAACCGAAAAATTTTAGTTTCCGACAAAAAAGTTTATTTTCAGCCAAGAAAGATGAATTTTGAACGAAAAAACATGAATTAATATTCAAGCGTTAGAAAATGCTCTTTTAATTAAAATTTTAAACAAAAAAAACTTAAATTTTAACCAAAATTATAAATTTTCAACCAATAAGATTATTTTTTTATCAAAACAGAAATATTTAACAAAAAAATTAATTTTCTATCAAAAAGATTATTTTTTAACAAAAAGACGAAAATTTAAAAAAATACACAATTATTTAAAAAAATAATAACAATTCCTAATGGATCATGTTATAGTTGATATTAAGCCAAAAAAAATTTTAATTTGCAAAAAAAAAAACAGGTGAGTTGAAAAAAAGACATTAATTTTTAACCAAGCAGTGGCATTTTTAACCAAAAAGGATGAATTTTCAACTCAAAAATAGAATGTTTAAATTTACAATCATAAAAATTTCTTTTTAATCAGAAAAAAATCTAATTATTAACGAGTTGAGTCCGACGAAAAAAAAAATTTCTTCAATAAAATAGTTGATTCCTCAA
>JAAAKG020132701.1:0-14422 GCA_010014905.2 Druon quercuslanigerum
AAAGAGTTACAATTGAAAATTCATGAATTTTCAAAATCCATAATTAAAAAAATATTTAATTTTTAAGCTTTTTGAAATATTTTCAGAGATTCTTTATTTTTAAGTGTAACTTGGAAGATTAACAATGGAATATTATTATGTTTTTATTATTTTTAATTAAGAATAATGCAATTATGAAATATTTAAAAAATATTTAGTTGAATTTTAAAAATTTATCATTATATTTTACTATTATTATTATTATTATTATTATTTCCCATTCAGTAAATAAATATTATTTAAAAGAACCTGATATAATAATTTTAATGTTTATTTCTTACAATGTACAATCTCAAAATTATTAATTTAATTAAACTATTTTACATGCAGTAATATTTTAAATTGATGTCTATCTACATAGGTTAATTTGTAATTTTTTTTTAAGTAGTTAAATTTTGAAGATTTAATATTTGTAATTATTTAATTTGTAAAGTCTAAAATGGAAAATTATTCCATTTTACAGATTTAAAAGTACGAATTCTTCAATTTTGAACATTTAAAATGACAGCATCGATTTAGTTTTTTTAAACTTTTATAACTTTTTACTCAATAATACTTTACATAAAATCAGGAATTATAATTGATTTGTATAGAGTAGTAAGTAACTAAATTTTATTTGACAAGATATGGCAGCAAATATTTTTTTAAATTCCGTAAAATTATAGGCAGAAGGGTGGTCTAAACAATTTTGTTACGATTTGTTTCAGGGTGAAGATGAGGGTCACCAAATTATTTGAAAACTGTGTCAAGTAATTTACGGATAGCCCCGAGAAATGTACCATATTTTATGATATTGTCACAATTATTGTTAATAATCGAAGTTGTTCTTTTGGCCATTGGGAAATTGCCAATTCGTTTTTGCTCTGTCACAGCGCTGATGTAGTGTCGAAAACAGATTTTAATTATATTAAGCCGCTTACTTTCAGCTTTTAAAATCCATTTGCACATAAGCCATCAATAAGCGCTTTATATAGATAATTCGATTCAATTCGCAGCTTCAAAGTCCAAAATATGATTAAACCGAGCCTTGTTCATCAACATTTAAGCCACGAAATTATCCTCAGTAAATTATACCAGCTAACTTGGAATGCAAAATGTAATTAAAATATTTACTAGTAATTATTTCAATAATTGCGAAGTTTATAATGAAATAAAAGTAGTATTGGGTTGCAAAGTGGTCAAAGAAATTGTAGCAGGCAGAAACAGCAACGAAACCATCGTGGTTTCGTTGCTGTTCCTGCCTGCTCAAAAATTTATTTCATTTTATTTATTTTTTATTTTTTGTTTGCCTTGATGAAGGTGCTGTACGAATACTGAAACGTTGATAATTATTTTTTTTAAATATTTTTTTAGCGATTTTATAATGCTAGAAATAAAAAAGAGGAGGAAGGGGACTTGGGTGGTTGCCTTCTCATTTTTCTTTCCCATTTTTTATTTTTGATCAGAAAAATAAATCTTTTCTTTTCTTTTTGAGAAAATAATTACGAAGTTTATAATTAAATAAAAGTAATACTGGGTTGTGAAGTGGTCAAAAAAAGGAATTTTTAATAAGTGAAAGCGCTTTTCGATTTTTATATGTATAAGTTAAAGAATAAAGTTTGATTCCTAAAAGATCGGATGATTCTCAGTACTGTCTCAAAAATCTTTAGGTTAAAAAGTGAAAAAAGTCGAAAAATGATCTTTATACTTAAATAACTTTTGATCATCAGAAAATGAGTCATCAGAAATGATGAAAGAAAAAAAATTCATCTTCAAATTGCTAGCAGTTTATTTACCTCGGTTACTAATGTGAAAAAAATTATTGAATTTTTAAAGCAGATCCTGCAAAATTTGTGAACTTTCTTTTTTTGTAAATTTAAGATTTTACGAATGTTCTACAAGTTAGGGGAGCAAAATTTTTCTATAGAAAAATTGATATAAAAATACATTATTACCCCGTTTAGGAGAAAGTCTCTATTTTTATTAGTCAAATAAAACTGAGTGATCTAAAGATAGAAAAGTTAGATTTTCCAATAAAAGAAAAAAATTCCCTTTTTTGGTTAAACGTCAAACATTTCAAATTCCAAAAGATGAAAAAATCGAGAAAAAATTTAAAAAATTGAAAGATTTTTAATTTGAAATTCTCAAATTGAACTGCATATTGACAAAAAAATATTTAAAACTAAATTATTGTAAACTATAATATTTTAAATGAATCATCTAATATTGAAGAAATAGAGAAAAAATTTAAGAATACTGAATCAATAAAGAAATAGAGGAAAAACTGGAAAAAAATTGCAAAAGTATCCACTGTAAATTAAAAAAAAATTATATATTCCAAAAAAAACCTACAAAATTGTATTATTTCAAGCACTAAACATTACACTTCAGTGGTCTTCAAAATTGGAGAAAATCAGCAAAATCTTCAAAAGTACGTAACATAACTTTGCAGTTTAATTCTAAACTATTAGAGGGAAAAAAAGAATTAATTTTAAATCTTCTAAATTACATAATTTCAGACTATAAGCATTTCAGCAGGGGGAAAAATTTAATAAATTTAACAATTATTTATTAAGATTTTTTTTTAATTCAAACAATATATTCTAAAAAGCTTCAAAATTACATAAATAAAGTTTAAACAGTGCTGTTAAATTATGTATAATACAGGAAAAGAAGGGAAAAAAGGAAACATGGTAAAATTTTTGACCTTACGCCTTCAAAATTGAATTACAGAATTAAAAAAAAAACATAAAATTTACGTAGGGCAAACTACGGATATTTTAGTAGAATTGTCTTAATAAATAAATAAAGAAAAAAGTAGAAAAACTTTACATTATAAATTTTCAAAATTAAACAACAGAGTCCAAAACATCTAAAATTATATAATTTCAAACTATAAACATTCCAGATTACTAAAAAAATTAAAAAATTTTGTATGGTAAATCTTTAAAATTATACTAACTGTTAATATATAAAACTTCAAAATTACATCATTTCAAACTATAAAACTTCCAGATAAATTCTGTATTATTAAAGGAATAAAGGAAAAAATTTTTTTTAAATTATCTTTTCTAAATCTGAAAAATCGAATAAAATTGAAAAAATCTTTAAAATTAGATAATTTCAAACTATTAAGATTTTTATTTGAACTGTGTTTTACTAAACAAATAAAGAAAAAAATCAAAAAATACCCATTTTGTATCTTTAAAATCGAAAAAAATATTTCAAGAAGCCCTAGAAATTAGACCATTAAAGATAAAATAGTTTTGTTAAATTGCCTATAAGTAAACAAATATAGAGAAATATAGAATAAATCGTATAATTTTCCTCATTACATCTTCACAATTGAAAGACATTAAAAAAAAATACCTAAATAATACAGTGTCAAACTATAAGCATTTCAGTTGAATTGTCTATTATTGAACAAATGAAGGAAAAAATAGGAGAACTGTTATCATAAATTTTAAAAATTTTACTAAAGGTTAAAAACAATAACCTTAAAAAAAATTTCATCAGTTCAAATAATAAACATTCCGCTTGATTCTGTATTATTAAATATTAAATATTTGTCCATTTAAAGTCATCAAAATTGAATGAGATTTAAAAAATCTTAAAAATTAGATAATTTAAAACTATAAACATTGTAGATCAATTGTATATAATTAGTGTAATATAGAAAACAAGGAATAAAATGAAGAATTTGTAATTTCAAGTTGAAAGTAAAGAAATTTAAGTGAGATCAAAATCAAATTAAAAATCCTATTTAACATCTCATAATGAAACTAATTTGCAGAATTTTGTAAAATAAAACCAAGAATCCAACGAAAAAATTTGGAGATGAAAACTTGTCCTCCAAAATTAAATAAAAATATTTATTCCTTTGGACAAAAATAAAAAAGAGAAAAAAGGGAGAAGCCAACCAAAAAATACCCTTCCTTCTTATTTTTATTTTTCGCCTTTTTTACTATTAGTATTATTAAATCACAATAATAAAAAAATGTGTGAAAAATAATGACAAACGTTTGGATACCAATACATCACCCTTATCAAATGTATTTCATTTTATTTATTTTTTATTTTTGGTTTGCACTGATAAAGGTGCTGTATGAGTACTGGAACATTGATAATTATTTTTAACAAATATTTTTTTTATAGTGATTTGATAATGCTAAAAATAAAAAAAGACGTAAGAAATAAAAAAGAGAATTAAGCGTATTTGGTTGGTTGCCTTCTCATTTTTCTTTCCCCTTTTTTATTTTAGATCATAACAACAAACCTTTTATTTTCTTTCAAAAATTTTTTTTTCTTTTTTTTCGAATTTGAATAGGAACATTTTATTCCAAATTAAATTATTATTTTAATTTATAAACATATCATTTGAATTGTTTTTCATTAAAGGAATAGAAGAGAAAATAAAAAACATTAAAAATTATACATTTCAAATTTTTAATAAGGAACTGTTTATTTTAAGAACACTTTAAAATTACATTATTGCAGCATAAATATTGCACTTAAATTGTATATTACGAAAAAAAAGATGAAACAATAAAAAAATAGAAGAATTTTCCATTTTGCTTCTTCAAAATCGAACTAAATATTCCAAAAAACGTCCAATATTATATTATTTTAGATTACAAACATTCCAATTTAATTTTGTATCATGAAATAAATTTTTGAAAAACTCGAAGAATTTTCCATTTTTAATAATTAAAATTAAAGTATTTTTTTATTATATATTTTTTTATACTTTAAGATTACGTAATTTAAAACTATGAGTATTTTATGCAAATTTTATATTATTGAATAACAAAATTTAAAACAAAAATCAGAATAATTATCACTTTTATATCCTCAAGATTTAAGTATACGCTGCAAAATATATTAAAAATTACATAATTTTAAACTATAAATATTCCAGTTGCATTGCGAATTATTGAAGGAAAAGAAGAAAAAATGGAAAGAAATTTTAGAGTATTTCTTCGAAATTCAATTACATCATTTAAAGAAAAGCAATAAAAATTACATGGTTACAAAATATTAACAGTCTAATAAAAATTGTGAATTTGTGAAGGAATATAGCAAAAAATGGAAGGTTTCATTTCACATCTTCAAAATTGAACCACGTACTTGAAGAAACAGTAAAAATCGGATAATTTTAAACTATACGCATTTCGTCTTGAGTTTTGTATTATTAAATGAATAAAGTAAAAAAATACAAGAATTTTCCTTAGTGAATCTGCCAAATTATACTGAAAACAAAAAAAAAAGTTACCTAAAATTACCTAATTGCAAACTCTAAACATTCTGTTAAATTTTGTATTATTAAAAGAATAGAGGAGAGAAATGGAAGAGCTTTAAAATTGCATCCTTAGAATTTAACTCCGTATTCAAAAGAAACCCTTAGAAATTTTCTGTAGTTAATCTTTAAAATTTAACTGAATATTAAAAAAACAAATACAGTGTAAAACTATAAACATTCCAGTTGAAGCGGTTATTATTAAACAAAGAAAGGAAAAAATAGGAGAACTGTTATTTAAAATTTTAAAAATTTCACTAAAGTTTAAAACAAAAACCTTAAAAATTTTATCATTTCAAATGACATTTTAAATCATCAAAATTGAATCAGATTTGAAAAATCTTAAAAATTAGATCATTTTAAAACTCAAAACATTGTAGATAAATTGTATATTATCAGTGAAATGGACAAAAAAAGGAATAATATGAAGAATTTTTAATTTAAAGTTAAAGGTAAGAAATTTAAATTCGCTTAAAATCAAATTAAAAATCATATTTAACCAAGTATTCAACGACAAAATTTGGACAAACAACACAGAATGTTTCTATTGAACTTTAAAGAACGATACAAATTTTCCTAAAAAATAAAATAAAAATATTTATTTTTTTAGACAAAAATAAAAAAGAGGGAATAAGGCGAAGGCTACCGAAAAAATCGCCTTTCTTATTTTTTGTTATTTTTTTCTCCTTTTTAACTTTTAGTATTATTAAATCACAATAAAAAAAGACTGTAAGAAATAATCACGAACGTTTCGAAACCAACACATCACCCTTTTTGTGACAAAAAAAATTTAGAGCAGGAAGAAACAGCAACGACACCATCGTGGTTTCGTTGCAGTTCCTGTCTGCTCAAAAATTTATTTCATTTTTTTTTTAATTTGCCTTAATAAAAGGGCTGTATAAGTACCGTAACATTAATAATTATTTTTTACAAATATTTTTATAGTGATTTTATATTACTACAAATAAAAAAAGACGAAAGAAATAAAAAAAAGAGAAGGAAGGGGATTTGGTTGCTTGCCTTCTCATTTTTCTTTCCACTTTTTTATTTTTGGTTAAAACAATAAATCTTTTCTTTTCTTTTCAAAAATTTTTTTTATGTTTTTTTAAATTTTAATAGGAGCATTTCATTCTAAATTAAATTATTATTTTAATTTATAAACATATAATTTGAATTGTGTATCATTAAAGGAATAGAAGAACAAATAAAAAACATTTAAAATTATCCATCGCAAATTTTGAATATGGAACTACTTATTTTAAAAAAACCTTCACTTACATTATTTTAGTATGAATTTTGTAATTAAATTGCGCATTACGAAAAGAGAAATGAAACAATTAAAAAAAGGGAAGAATTTTCCATTTTGCGTCTTCAAAATTGAACTAAATATTCCAAAAAACGTCCAAAAAATTATAACACTTTAGATTACAAACATTCCAATTTAATTTTGCATCATGAAATAAATAAGGAAAAACTCAAAGAATTTTCGATTTTTAATAATTAAACTTGAAGTATTTTTTGGAATATATATTTTTATAAACTGCAAGATAACGTAATTTGAATTTATAAAAATTTTATTAAAATTTTATATTATTAAAGGAACAAAATTTAATACAAACACTATAATAATGATCACTTTTAAATCCTTAAGATTGAACTGCATGTTCCAAAAAATAATAAAAAATACATTATTTCAAACTATGAATATTCCAGTTGAATTTTCCATTATTGAAGGAAAACAAGAAAAAATGAAAAAAAAATTCAGAGTATTTCTTCGAAATTAAATTAAACGAACATTTTTAACTATAAACATTCGGTCAAAAATAGTTTATTTATAAAGGAATATAGGGGAAAAAGGTAGGTTTCATTTCACATCTTCAAATTTGGACTACGTATTTGAAGAAACTTTAAAAATTAGATTAGTGGAATGGAGCAAACAAGGAATAAAATGAAGAATTTTTAATTTAAAGTTAAAAGTAAAGAAATTTAAATGAGCTTAAAATCAAATTTAAAATCCTATTTAATTTAAATAAAAGAAAGTATTCAACGACAAAATTTGGAAAACCACCATAGAATGTTTCTATTGAAATTTGAAGAAAGATACAAATTTTCCTAAAAAATAAAATAAAAATATTTATTTTTTTAGACAAAAGTAAAAAAGAGGGAAAAAGAAGAAGACTACCAAAAAAATCCCTTTGCTCCCTTATTAAATATTTTTTCTCCTTTTTTACTTAAATCACAATGAAAAAGAGATTGTGAGAAATAATCACGAACGTTTCTAAACCAACACATCACCCTTATCGTTACAAAAAAAAAATTAGAGCAGGAAGAAACAGCAACGACACCACCGTGGTTTCGTTACTGTTCCTGCCTGCTCAAAAATTTATTTTATTTTATTTATTTTTTATTTTCGGTTTGCCTTGATAATAGGGCTGTATGAGTACTGTGACATTGATAATTATTTTTTACAAATATTTTTTATAGCGATTTTATAATACTAAAAATAAAAAAAGATGAAAGTAGTAAAAAAAGAGAAGGAAGGGGATTTGGTTGCTTGCCCTCTCATTTTTCTTTCCCCTTTTTCATTTTTGTTCAAAACAATACATCTTTTCTTTTCCTTTTGAGAATTTTTTTTATGTTTTTTCAAATTTTAATAGGAACATTTTATGGTAATTGACCAAATTTGGTCGTTAGATTCTTGTTTGTATTTTCAGGAATCCTCTAAATACATTAAAAGTCTTCTAAATCGAATTATGTATTTACAAAAAATTTTACAAATTACATTATTTTGATTCGTTAACATTTTAATGTAATTGTGTATCATTAAAGAAACAAAATAAAAAGCAAAAACGTTGAAAATTACAAAAAAAAGATGAAACAATGAAAAAAATGGAAAAATTTTCCATTTTACGTCTTTAAAATTGAACTAAATATTTCAAAAAACGTCCAAAATAATATCATTTTAGATTACAAACATTCCAACTTATTTTTTATCATGAAATAAATGAAGAAAAAAAACCTAAAGAATTTTACATATTAAATAATTAAAATTGAAGTATTTTTTGTAATATATATATTTTTTAAACTTCAAGGTTATGTGATTTAAAACCATAAACATTTTAATCAAATAAGCATTCCGGTTAATTTTCTATTCTTAAATGAATAAAGTAAAATAATAGAAGAATTTTCCATAGTAAATCTGCCAAATTGAACTAAAAAAAAAGTTACTAAAAATTGCATAATTGCAAACTCTAAACATTCTGTTGAATTTCGTATTATTAAAAGAATAGAGGAGAGAAATGGAAGAGCTTTAAAATTACATCTTTAAAATTTAAATTCGTATTAAAAACAAAATCTTAGAAATTACATAATTTCAAACCATAAACATTTTATTTACATTTTGTATTATTAAATAAAAAAAGTAAAATATAAAAGAATATTCCACAGTAAATCTTTAATATTTAGTTAAATATTAAAAAAAAATTACATCATTTCTTACTATAGACATTCCAGTAAAATTTTGCATTACATTGAAAGAATAGTCGATTTCAAGATGATACACAATATAAAAACGAAAAAAAAACATTTGGAACTTTCTCAAATTATTTGAATTCTACATTTCATTTTTAAAAAATAAAGAAATTTTTTACTCTGATATAAGGTGAATTATCTTAGTTAACAATTTTTTCATATATTTATTTTTATTGAAGGTGGTTGTTTGTTACCTTTCGAACATTCTAAAATAAAAATGAAAATAATCGAAGAGAGTTTTCTGGAAAAAAAACACTATTAGTGTATTTCATTACTAAAAAATTAACAAAATTTTAAAAATATTGTACGGCAAATATTATTTAAATCTAGTTAATATATTATTTTATTGAATGTGGTTGTCTGTGACTAAGCACGCATTTTAAGATAAAACTGAAAAGAATCGGATGAGTGCTTTCTGTAAAATACCATACGGATACTATGGTAAATAAATTTAAAAATCAACTTTAAATTAAAAAGCGCCTAACTAATTATCATTAATTTTTATCTCAAAAAGTTTATGGTGCCCCATACTACTATAAAAAATAAATTTTGGGCACACTCACCGTGATTTATTTACATTGGAAACAACGTATAATCGTGTTTGGGGAAGGGTAATTTAATATTAAAATTAAGGTTCCTTATTATCTTTGCACATTTAGTTTCGAAAAGTTATGCAATGTATGCAGTGGTGCGGTTTGGCGTTCATTATGCGGCGAATAAGTTTCATCGATCCTTTCTTGCTTCAATGGTCGAGTTTACTTTACTACTTTCGACCTTTTTCTGTAATTATGGATTCATATACTTCCTTAAAAGCTCATTCACAAATATTTAATCAGGTCCCAGAATTCAAATTTCACCAAATTTCACAAATTGTCATAATTCATTTAAATTTTAATTTGCAATTACATTCTTTTTTAATTAAATATTTTCACATGAGGCTGCACAGCACAAAAAAATCTTAAAACAGGGGAAATGGAGTGACATTTTTAAAAAATAGAGGAATAAATTATTTTTAATTAACTCAATGTATATCCGTCAAGAAATTGCCTAGATTGACCACGATTCAAGACATGGCCCTGGTCGGGTTAGCCTAATTTGGCCCTGATCATAGCTACTGTTGCGGTCCTAGTCGGGACCACATCGGACTATTCTCTCTACTTAAGAGCTAGTTTAAAATTAGAATTATTTCATTTTAAAATTTCTTGCCGTCTTAATATGTAAATATTCAAGTAATTTTTAGTTCATTAACTAATCTAAAGTTAAATTAGTTAAATTTAACTTGCTGGTAATGTTATTTTAATACAAAGTGATATTATTTCCATTCATTCTTTGACGACATTTTATATTTCTTTAGACAAATTTAATTTTGAAAAATTTATTGCTTCATGATTTTTTTATTATTCTAAATAAATAAATTCAAAAACAAAAAGTAATAATTACATATTTTAAGCTTAATAATACCAGATAGTGCTTACTTATATATATATATATATTTATTTGAAGTGAAAGAGAAAAAATACTTTTAAACACTATGTAAAACCATTGGTAATTATTTTTAAACATTTAAAAAATAAAGACTAATATTTTAAATAAATGCTTACATTTTTATGGATTAAATACAATTTAGAAGGGACCTGATCAGGACGAGATCGGGCATTTTTATTGAATACCCCAGTTTGGCCCTGATCTGATCAGGCGTTTTATTTCTGGTCTGGCTCTGACTAGGTTGCCCGGCCGGGCGCCGATAACTTTCTACCAACAGATTAATTGTCAATTAAACGGTTTACAAAATAATTAATTTTTGAACTAAATAGTAAAATTGTCAATTAAAAGTAGTGAAATTTTATCCCAAAAGTTTGAGTTTTCAACTACAGAGGGTAAATTTTCAACCAACAATGAAATAATAAAATTTTATTTAAAAAAAAAGGATTTTCAACCAAAAAGGCATTAATTTTCCATAAAAGGGTTGAATTTTCAATCTCAGAAGTGGATTCTAAACGAAAAATAAATAGTTGATATTTCACACAAAGAATATTACTTTATCAAAATAGTTTAATTTTCTAGAAAATATTTGAATTTTTAAATAAATCTTAAAATTTTTAACCTGAAGACATGAACTTTCAATAAAATAAGTTAATTTTCTAGAAAAAATTTAATTCTTAATCAAGTATTTTAATTTTCAACAAGATAGTTGGATTTCGAACAAATTAATGGAAGTTTCTACTAGAAAATAATAATTTTTCTTCAAATAGTTCCTTTTTCAACTAAAAAGTATAATGAATAGAAATGGGATAGTTAAATTATTAATCATTAATTATTATTATAAGTTTTTTCACCTTAAATTAATAATAGTTAAATTTATCAGGTAAACAGCATTTCTAAATAGTACACTGTACAATGTTAATTTTTCGAACCAAAAAGACGAATTCTAAAAAAAGTAGTTGAATTTTATATCAAAAAGTTATTCTTCCAATTATATTTTTATTTGAAAAAATAAATTCGTAATAAAAAAAGAAGTTTTTCACAATGTTGATAAACATAAGACCAACGAAATTAAGCTTTAAGTAATAAAATTAATTTTTCACGAAGTACTTTTATTTTCTTTTTGCTAGTTAAATTTGCAAACAAAAGGAATAATTTCTATCAGTAAAAACAAATTTTAAGCTGCAAAAAATAAATTATTAACAAAAAGTTTAATAGATAAGTTTTCTGTTTCAAAAATTAATTTTCAACCAACAAACAAACGGATTTTGAACCAAATAGTTCGCTTCTCCATTAAATAATGGCATTTTTATTAAAAAAGATGAAACTTTCTAAACTGACAGAAATAAACCAAATACTTAGATTTTTTATTCAAAAAATCAAGTTTTATTAAAAAAAATAATCTTTAACGAAATTGTTAAATTTGTAATGCAAAAAAAATAATCTTTGACTAATCAGCTGCACTATTAAACAGGTGGTTCAATTTTCAACTTGATATTCAAATTTCCTGATCAAAATATTAATTTTTACTAATTAAGACGAAATTTTCAACAAAATACTAGTATTTCTGAAAAAAAATTAAATTTTTAACTTCAAGCAAGTAATTTGCAATCAAAAATTGAATAGATATGTTTTCAGTGTAAAAAAAAGACTTTGCACCATGAAAAAAAACAAATTTTTAGCAAAATAGTTCTCCTCCAAACAACATAGCTGAATCTTTAATCAAAAAAAAAAAATGAATTTTTAATGCAAAATTTAAAAGGTAATTTTTTAGTCAGAAAAATTAACTTTAAAGACAAAAAATATACACTTGAATTTTTTACAAATAAAATTATTTTTTAACTATGTCGGACAGTGCCAACGAGGTAGTTGTATTTTAAACCAAAAAATAAAACTTTTCATCGAAAACTTTTTTTGAGTTTCTAACTAAAAAGATTACTTTTTAGCTAAAAACTGAAGGGTTGAATCTTTCGTTCATGAAATTAATTTTCAAGTAAATAATTTAATCTTGAACCAATATAATCCATTTTAAGTAAAATAGTTTAACTTTAAACCGAATAGTAGAAGCTGACAAAAAAGGATAACTTTTTAACAAAATATTTTTATTTTTAACAAAAAATATTAACAATGTATATACAAAATAGTAGAATTTTCACTAAAAATAAAATAATTTCTAACCAAAAATGCATATAATATTAAACTTTCAAACTGAACAGAATTTACTTTTAACAAAAAGCAGTTGGAATTTCGTATTAAGGACATGTAGCAAAGTGTCAACTGTCCAATGATATGATTTATATTTAGCGGCTCTATGATTTATAAAATGTAAATATTTTCCTGAAATTTTAGGAACTTGTTCAAAATATATAAGAATTCAAAATAATAAAATTAAATTATTCAGAGAATTCAAAGCTCGCTCAAACTGAAATAGCCCATAATAATTTTCTAAA
Organism: Druon quercuslanigerum; assembly: GCA_010014905.2. Taxonomy (NCBI): domain Eukaryota; kingdom Metazoa; phylum Arthropoda; class Insecta; order Hymenoptera; family Cynipidae; genus Druon; species Druon quercuslanigerum. The sequence continues at coordinate 12,778 of JAAAKG020132701.1, forward strand.
ATTTGAGCATAATATCCAAAATGAAAAAAAGGCCTTTAAAAAAAGGAAAAAAAAGAAGAGGAGGAAGAGTATTAAGTCGATCATATTTGAAAATTTAAAAGTAACTAAGCTATCAGCAGAAAATTTTATTTGCAAAGAGATAATTTACGGAAGATATTGAAATTTAATATCACTTTGAATGTAATAAATTCCAGGATGAAATGTACTTTTCTGCAAATAACAAAATGAAATTGATGCTTGGAAATGCAAATGCAAATACAATTTTGAGAAAGAGATAAGCTTGGAAAGAAATGAGGAATAATCTCAACGTTCTTCCGATGAACTCTTTGCATGCATTTATATCATTCACTTCCGTTTGCTGGTTGTCGATTTGCAACCGATCCTAGCTCCCAAGAAGCTTTGACTTGGGCTTTACTTCGTCGTCGAAAGATTTGCCATTTTCTGCTTAGGTCAACTGAAAAGGGCACTGAGATTTTATTCCATGCGTTGCATTCAAGATTCCTTTTAATTTGCGAGAATCGTTGACGGAATAAGGATGAAGCTGGATTCGAGTCATTCGAGTAACGGTCGGATACACTATGCAATCTCGAAGAAATATAACCATTTGCCGCCTCAAAGAGGTTTCCACGAATTTTCCTTCGGGAGATGAAGAAAATTCATCTATCTTTTTTCTTCACAACTTCTCTGACTGACGTCTTCGTTGCTCGCCAACATTATTGCTTTTTCTTTCAAGTTTGCACTTTTAAAATCTCATTTAAGAAGGTGACAACAAAGGAGAGAAAAATTTGACCTGGAAGAAAATTGTTCTTGAGAAATTATCGAATTTGTTCCAAAGTTGCGGATATGAGAAACATTCGGTGAATGATGAATTACTTTTCCGTAACAAATCTCGAACTGTTCCTTAATAATTACCGACCTACCGATGAGAATTAGCGAACTCTTCGCTGTGTGTCAGTATTTAGCGTCTCGGCATTAGGCAAACAACTTATTGTTAGCTAGTATTGTTAGTATTAGTGGTATTGTTTGTACTAATAGGAGGTGCTGTTGTTTAGTATTTTTTTGAATTTCAAAGTACACAGTAAAAAATTTTTCGTAAAATTTAACATAACATTTTATGTAGATGATTTTTTTACAACAAATTTATGTTAATTCTACACATACTGTTTGTATCGATCAATACATGCATTTTTTAACATACTTAAGTGTTATTTCAGAGCAAAGTTACACTTTTTTTATGTCACTCGCCAATCAACACATAATTTATGTTAAAAAATCTTCACATTCGGTTAGTGCTATAAATAACACTTTTTAAATCTTAATAACACAAATAGTGTTAACTAGTTAGTAACACAAATAATATGTTGAAATTACACAAAGCTGTGTTAAATTATGACGCTGCGCTTTATTTTGCGCGGGATCTCTGGAGTAAGTACAGTTACTGCATGCTATACAAGCATAGACACGTCTGAATTTTTCCTCAGTGTAATTTTATTTTTTGGTGGTTTTTTGTTTATGTCATTACGTAGAGGCATTAAATACAAGTAAAAGATATACAACTTTAGCGTATTTCAATTATAAAGTAAGTAAGTAAAGTGTAATTTTTATTATAACATCCGATAACTAAAATATAACCTCAAATTCATTA
>JAAAKG020132702.1:0-14421 GCA_010014905.2 Druon quercuslanigerum
TAATTTGCAATTTCAATAAAAAATGTCTTACACCTGAAAAAAATGTGGGAACCTTACTTTTTACTTGCCCCTCGTAATTAAGAGTGCTATTACGTCCCAGTTTAATCATTTTCATAGTGCCTGGAATTCGGTAGATAAGTCGAAGAAAATTTTAGAAAATCTTACTACAAGGTTAATGTTTGAAGAAGTTCCAATTCACAAGCAAGAAGACTTTAAAGAAACGACGGTTGCCTTATTTACAAAGATGAACACAAGGAACTCTGTTTTCGATAAGAATAAAAGTTATGGAAAGTCAAAAGGTCACCTGAGGAGACATTTCCCCAAAAGGAGAGAGAAAAAGGATATGAAGGATGGAGAGAATTCTACGCAGCAAGGTAAATCGGTCAGGCAGGCGTTCATGGGAATCAGCGACGCTGTTAATGATGATTGTTAGCTGATAGATTTAGGAGCAACAAATCATATGTCCACTCGAAGGGAATGGAAGGGAATGGAAAGTTAAAGGAAATAATTTACACAAAGCAACCTGAAGGTTTTAATGATAGAAGTACGAGAGTTTGTAAGCTACTCAAAAGCTTGTACGAGTTGAAGCAGGCACCGAGGTTCTGAACTGAACATTTCACTAATTTTGTTTAAAAAACGGTTTTCAGAAAAGTACAGCGGATCCTTGTTTTTATGTTTATTCAGAGTATAATGAATGGTATATTGAATGATGGGTCTATTTTTATAATTTAAACAAGTTACTCGGAAAAGATTATAGATAAATTTAATGTGAGTAATGCCAATTGTGTTTCTACTGCAATAGAAACTAAATGGAATGGAATGAGGGCGAGGAAAAAAAATGTGTAGCTCCATATAGGGCGGGAGTCGTAATCTGATCAGATCGTTATCTGATGTTTTTACATGTAGTAAGTAGACCAGATATTGGATTTGCAGTTAATGTTGCATCGAGAGCTTTAAAGAATCCTGATGAGATTCACTGGTTACTTATTAAACGAATTATTAGATATTTAAAGGGCACTATAGACGTATGCTTACATTATTGTAAAACAGGAAATTTTGAAGCAATATATATGTAAAGTAAACGACAACAATGTGTAGCGTTATCTACGACCGAAGCTGAATATGTAAGTGCCGCCTCTGCTGCTAAAGAAAATGTCTGGCTAAAGAAATTACTCGCTGAATGCGAAAACTACATTAGAAATTATATTTTGTACGTTGATAATATGAGTGCTTTAAAATTAAATTAAAATCAAAAGTTTCACCAGCGAAGTAAGCACATAGATGTAAAGTATCATTTTATACGTAACCTTCATGAAAAGGGAAAGATTCGTGTAGAGTATATATCGATTGCACGAGAACGTCTTAGATAACAGCGCTTGACGTATTGATTCTCACTCGCATATTTGGTGTCTTTATTTATTTATTATTAATAAACGGAGTGTTTTTCTGTAAGCTGTGGTTCTTTAATAAAAAACCTCAACAATTACAATGAAATACTAAATAAATTTCTTTACAAAGCGCTTGTACTATCCAATCAAACGGAATTTTTCTTAAGCGTTAATAGATTTTTCCGTGATATATTTCTAATTGAATTAATTATCAATCTAATTAAATAAATTTATTTTTGTTGATTTAACGTTATCTCTGCTGCGACTTCAATTGCTGACATAGTAAGAAATACATTTTCTAGATAAATACTATAACAGAATAAAGTTTTTATTTATAAAGTTTTCATTATTTATATTGCAACTACGAGTATATATAGATTCGCAACGTATTAAGTAGAATATTTATTTATAGGTAGGCTAAAGTGTAAATAGAACATTAGCATGTAAAACATTCCGTATTTGAAGTTTAGAAAAAAACTAATTAAAATTGATCATGAAAGAAAATGATTTTTTTCGACTTCTTCCAGGCTTAAAAAACTACTTAACGCTTATTTTAAGTAATAAAAAAATATCTGCAAATGCTTTAGTCTTAAGATCTTTAAAGCTTCTATTTAAGTCTGAAAAGAAACAAGAAAAAAATGTTCTAAATTCAAAAAAGTAAAATTTATTTCTTAGGTTCATTTTTCAACATGCAATATTTGTTTTTTCAAAAAATTATTTTCATTGGTCAAAATGCCTTCATTACCGATTTTTATGTTTATAAATGGAGCACCTAATGTGAGGCCAAAATTGCATCACTCTGTTTAATATTTATTTTTCATGGTTGAAGATTCATTAATTTAGTAAAAAAATCATCTCTTATGCCAAAAGTTGCTCTTTTTGGCAGAAAATTAATCTTCTTGGATACAATGTTTTTGGGTTTAAAATTCACGAATTATATTGAACGTTCTTTATTCTTAGATGAATTTAACTGATTTTTTTTATAATTTAATTTTTAAACATTATTTGACTGTAATATTAACAAAAACATTTCTCGTTAGTCATTTATTTTCCTTGGCTGAATATTCCACTAAGGTCCTGTATATGACGGACATATTTGGAAAACTTCAAGCTTGGAGGTATATTAGGAAATTATATCAGCATTCCCTAGTTAACCAGCTCTTGCGGAAGAGAAGTATTTTGAGATATTGGATCTAATAGTTACCAATATTTCTCTTTCATAATGGAAAGCCTTAAGCTCCTTCTACATTCCAGTTTCATCAATGAAAAAATAACCCCTGCAATGGGGCCAAATGTCTTTAGATATCTGGACAACATTATAATTGTGACAGAAGCTTTCCATGAGCATGCGCATTGGTTAAGGAATGTTTAGGACAGCGTAAAAAAGGTGGGTCAACAACGACGTTCTTAAATTAGCTTCCGAAAATGTAGCATCTATAGACACACCATGGAATACTCCCCCAGCCTGTACAAATTTTCAACATTGAATGTCAAGTCGCGATTCTGCACATCGCGAGCACATGCTAAAATTAAAAATTAGTTAAGGAGCAAAATTTATTTGAATTTAATGTCTTTTGAACAAGTTTATATTTTGATTCTCTATTTTTGTTTTAGGAGATGGAATTTAGAAAGTGTTCATCAATGTTTTTGATTTTCTTACAATTAATATTACATGACACTACTAAGTAGGTTACTTTGGGTACCTGGAGTTCTAAAGTAACACAGACCTGACGTCCTACACCAATCTTGAGAATACCAGAGTCTCTTCAATTGAGAAGATTCTGCAGGAAAACAACAACACCACTCACTACTTAGCCAATCTGACCACAATCATAGACTTCCATTTTACACTATCAGCGATCATAGGGCCCATCTAGACACTGAATAACTGACTCCGAAATAGTACAGACTAGGAGTATTATTTGTTGTAAAGTACTAGGCTTTGCTAGACCTGATACCTGTCACAAAATACTGGTGCATGCATCTTTTGCCGGTCGGAATTTCACATATTAGCAAATTTAAAATTACATCCACCTGAGTTATAAAAGAAGTCTTTTGCAATTTTTCTGCAATTAATAAAGAAAAAACAGCAACCCCCTCTGTTCCAACTACCCAGTTTTAACCGGAACCATAATAAAAAGAGGGATGACCAATCGCCTATGTATTTCCCGCCGACAATGTTTAAAGGAAAGTCTTTAGGTTATACTCTCAGCTTTTAACAAAATTTTTCACCCCTACCGTTATTTTGCAACCCAATGGGTTTAGTACGCCCGGAAATACTCAAGCGGGCAGCAAAGTTCTATGATTACACCGGGTTTTTATTTTGTAGAGTTACTTTAATTCTCTATCATATCCTCTAGCGGCTGCTTCTTTGAGTCAAGCCCAGCAAGCTGCTAGGCAACCTGGGTGCTAAAAATTTAAACATATTGGATACATCTATAGGGCTTTTAACAAGCCGGAAATGATTTTTTGCCGCGTCTACAGTAGACACGATATAAATATACAGCTAATTGTTGTAGAAGCTAATCGTCGGAGTCAGTAAATGGAACCCTGTCCCCTAAGAGATCGAAAAATAATTCCAAAATCATAACCTTATCCGCAGATGATGTTGCAGATAGGATCAAAAAGATGACAACTTTTCGTGAGTCAGTTGCCGATTATTTACATGTAGCTTTAGACCATAGAGCAAAATAATAATAATGGAACATTACAGCATCAATATTGACGCTACATTTCAACAGAGAAATTGTTTAGCAAAATTTGTAAGTTTCCTTCAATGCATCAGCCTTATTAAGTTTTATATTATTCCAACAAAAAGTATTAGAAAATCTGTCATTTAATTTAGTATTTTTCCTTGCTCCGTAAGAAAAAGTAATTAATTGTTGATGCATATAAATAAATTTCATTAGAGCTATATGTCATAGTGAAAAATTATAAGAATATAAAGCGTAAAAAATAAACAAGTTGAATAAAATATCGCGATTGTCTAACATTCTTAACTCATATTTAGAAATTATAGACGTGACGTAGCCTGCCGTAATTTGGAAGTATTGCCTTCGGCTTGTTTGAACGAATTAAACAAATATTAGGCATTTTAAAAACTTCAAATTACAATGGATGAATGGAATTGAAAGAGTTTATACATATTCAGGATCTTCATGAGCTGCTCTCCCAACTTTTTTGATTTTCAAACTTGGTTTCATTTATATATTTTCCTTCTTATCAATAGAAAATTTTAATTTTTTAGACGACTTCATGAAAAATTACTCTCCTTGCATTAACTTTACTTATTTAATTAGGAAACACTGAGCCACCAAAAATCAGTAGAAAGTATTAATTGCATTATTCGAAATATTTTCGAATTTAAAAGTGGAAATAAACTTATTGCTTGATAAAAACAAATAGATGTACTACAAACTGCACATATTAACATAAAAAGGTTTTTAAAACAAACGCCGTAATTAATATAAATTTTTAATAAATAATGCAGTCTGATAGCATTATGAACACTCTTAAAAGAATAAGGTCACATTATAAAATTGTATACCTCATGTAGCCTGTCTTCAATTTAGATAGTTTGCCTTCTTATTTGTTTGAACAAAGATACAAAGAGAAAAAAATTAAATTACATTTATCACACTTTTCTTAAATTATTGCAAAGTTATACAAATATGCGTAGATTTATTTGAAAAAAAATATTACTTGAATTGCATTAAATTTTGCAACAGCTATAGGGAAAATTATGACACTGGTTGGCTTGAATGCTTCCTTATAAACATATAAAAAATTTAGTTAAATACATAATTATTCAAACACAATATTTTACATATCTAAACAAATTCTTCCTTGGCGTAAAGCAGTTTAATTCTCAATCCAATAGCTGTATCTTACAAGTAGAATGGATTTTAAAAGAAAATGGATTTAAACGAGAAAGTTAATTTGCCAGAAAACGGTTTATTTTCTAAGTGCAATTCTGAAAAGAATAAATTTTTAACCAAGGCGATGCATTTGAAAAAAAAGAAACGAAAGAAACGAAAAGTTGGCAACTCAGAGCTGAGCGTTTCATCTTTCGAGCCTTTTCGTCATTTCATAATTCTTTTTATAAACTAATTGATTTGTATTTTTGATGGATATAATAACTAATGAAATAACACGAAACCTTTCTTATAACCTTTCTTGTAACACCTTTTGTTTTTTGGTAGTCATTTGTTTCTCTGACTACTACTGTGCTGGTCCGGTTTCTCGAATCCGCTGTTCATTTTGTTTTCAACTACTAAAGTAGGCGACTTAGAGCCGAGCTTTTCATCCTGAAAGCTTCAAATCATTTCTTTCTTCAATTTGTTGTATTTATTATTTTAATCATTCACACTGTTCTCTTAGAGCTCTGTTTTTTTATTTGGCAATGCCATGTAATAAATGAAAATGAAGCTAACTATTTCTCTTCATCTGTAAAGCGAATAACAGTTGTTGCTGACATTTTATGTAATGTATATCGACTTTGCGTTTATAAAATGAATGTTGGCAAAGATGCTTATCCTGAAAAGAAAAAAGGCCATCCCTCTGAATCTAAAACCAACGATGCATTCTTAGAAATTATATCCGAACCAAAGGAAAAATTTGCTGATGAACAATGTGTTAAAATTCCTATCCAGCGAAATATGGCTAAGCACAAATATTACTTCATTTGTTCATTGTCTAGTAATCTGGCTATGATTCCTGAAGAAGCTTGAATTGCAGCATATATTATGAAAAAATCTATATACGGGATTAGATTGGAAAAAACTTGCTATTATTAAAGATATGATTATTTCACTGCGAAACACATAATCCCGTGCGGTAATCCAAGCACTCGTTATCTACCCTTAGAAAATAACGTTTTACCACTTCGTTTCAGTATAAGTTCTGTAATTAGAGATGACCTAATTCAGAACCACACAACCGAAATGGTAAAAATATGATTTAATTTGAATGAAAATTTATGTTTAATTTGCGATGGTACGTACGCTTACCATAAAAAAGCACAAACAACAATTATCAGACGAAATCATACTCTGGCCAGAAGAAGGTTCCTCTTTGTAAACCTTTTATCTAACAGCGTTGGTGATTCTGGTTTGACGCATCGCACTTGCAAATGTGCCAATGGAAAACGGACTGTTGGTTGTGGCTCTCATATTGGTGCAATAGTGTATTATTTATCTCATGCTAGACACTTATCGAAAGCTTTTAAACCAGCGGAAATACTAAGTGATGTATCCAAGAAAAATAATTTCATTCCATTAATTGCAAGTGACAGTGATAAAGATTAGAAGAAATGATTCCATAAAAAGTATTCGGTTTTGTCTTAAGCAAGGGTATACACACTGAAAAGGTACTCCATATTGTGAAAGGCGAGGGAACTCACACTGAAGAAGCACCCCAGTAAGGATTTCAAAATCGTATTGCAACCTCCTTGTGGTGAATTCTGGTAACTATAATTTTCATAGGTCAACTGCCGTCGATTCCTATTCAAATACTTTATTTACAAAAAATACTAACATTCTTTTTCAACTTTTTCTCGTAAATATTTGTCAACTATTTCGTTTGGTGTGTCAAGTAATATTACAGCAATCGTAATTTCACTTCAGAGTAACGTTTTAAAAATGCGCATTTGTTGTTCATATTGTTATGTACAAAAGAAATGAAAAATATGTGATTCTTTAAATTACAAGTGTACCATTAATTCAGTCAACTGCTTAATTAAACTAATAAAGTGTCAACCGAACAGTGGACTTCGATGTGCCTGGCTGGAGATAGAGTGTGCTATGTGCTGTGTGGCATCCATGAATTTTATCATTTTTTGCCAAGATTCACCACCATGAAAAATCTGAAAAAAATGTATGTTAAAGCAGACACTTCGACGCTTGTTTTTGAAAAAAAATTGGAGGTGTACCACTAAAACATAATTTAAAAAAAAATTTCTAAAATTTAAAAACATTTTTTACCTCTATATTTTATCCAAAAAAATTCAAACTTTTTTCTGAAAGTAAACTTTTTGGTTAAAAAAACATATATAGATATTTTTTTTTTTCGAGAAAATCGGCTGAGCTGTTTTCGAGAAAAAAGCATTTTTTTATTTTACTCCCCCCCTCCATATCTCCCAAAAAATGAAATTCTAAGGTTCATATTTGCAGCATTTTATATTCACATAGATGTCAGTATATGGTATAATTTCCTCCCTCTTAAATTGGTCACTGATTTCATGAAAAGAAGAAATTTAAAACAATTAATTTTGTTTCAGTTTTAGCAGAGAAATGTTTTTATTTAACATTTTCATACAATAAACAGGGATACAACTTTGTTTCTTATATTTTTTCTGAATTACAGTTGAGGAATGAAAAACACTTGAAACACATTTTTTTGAATGTTTTCTATGATTTATAGAATAACTAAATAATTCTAAAAGGAGTGTTTAAAATTGAACATTTTCAAATTAATTATTTGAAAAGTTGTAGCATAAAACCAAAATTCATAAGAATTTAACTATTTTAAATAGATAAGCCAGGGGCAAAAATGTCGCAGGATATTCGCTTCAATTCGCTTTCAGTTACTCAGTGTTCAGGTTATCTGTTGCGTAACCAGCTGTAACCAAAGGAAATTTCAAAAGCTTTTAATTTAAAAAGGTTTAATTTCAGATTTTTATTTTAAGATGTCATTTTAAATTTAAATAATTTCAAACATATACTTGAAAACTTGAAAAATTAAAAATCAGAAGCATTTGAAGTCAAAATTTTTTGATATAAAACATTTATCTTTTAGTATTTATTACTTATTAAAATATTTATATGTTCTAGATTTCTAAAGATTTGGAAATAAAATTGCAATGTTTTAAGCTTAAAATTGCCTAAAATAATTAAATTTCGAAAATGATAACGTGGATTTATATTTTTGGAATCGAATCTGAAGCTTTGACTCAATAATTTATAATAGTTACAAATGATAATTTTGCAGTTTATCGGCATTTAAGATAAAATTGTTTAATTTAATTGTTTAAGTTAATTCTGAAAAAAATGTTTGCGAACCGAGAAAGACACGTAAAATGACAAGGAATTTTTTTAATTGATTAAAATAGATACCCTGATATATGTACGTATGTACTTAAAAATCTGTACTTGTATAAAGTTTGCTTTTCGAGCACAACATTTTTACGTTGATTGTGACATTATAAAACCAAAATGGGAGAAATACAAAAAAAATATTTTTATAGATGAAACTCCAACAAAAATGATTCACACGGTCCTGATTTTTTATGGTTCGGCGAGTCCAAGAATTGTACTTCTTGAACTAAATCCTTCCAAAAGTCTCAAAAAATATTGAGAAGAGCTACAGATGAATTTGACGTTTTAAATTATTTCAATTTTTAATTGAGAGATTTTGAGTTTATAGAATTTAAAATTATCAAACTATTATAACCTTCTTAGATTTTCTGAATTTAAAGTTTATATACACCAGAAAGTCGTTAAACCGTACAGCTCGGGACTCCGTACGAAGTTACAGTCTCGGCAAAGAGGAAGTATGCAAGAAAAAGTCACTGTACGTGAAAAACCAGGCGAGCGTCTAATCACCTACCCCGCGCGTCGATACTACACACCAACAGGAAGTAAAGTTTCCCGCTACGGAAGCCCAAGGATGTTCTGAAACGATGCCGAAGGTGAGAGTGGACAAGGTTAAGAAGGAGAAGATGCTTTCCTTATAATCAGGAGGAGCGAGTGAATTAGAGAAAGGGCCAATCGATCCACAAATGAATCCGGGCAATCTGCTTGACCTCCGGTCACCGACCGAACCTTGAACCCCGAACGTCGGACGAGCAAGAGATTTTGCAAAGTTAACAAGTAAACCCACTATTCAACTTGTACTGAACTGGGTAAGAGTTCTTTGATGCTGGCTAACTCTGAACCGTCAAGGAAATTCACTCCACTAAGTCGTATTGGAAAGGGCAAGAGAGTTTTATCAGCTGGATTGACTCTTCTTTCCCCTTGCAAAACTCCTTCCCCCAATTTTCTGGGTCGCGGTTGTCTTTGAGGTCCTTTGGAAAGAAAGGGACTTGTTTTTCTAGAGGATCCGCCCTACTCCCAACTACTCGCGATTTGATTGAGGGCATCTTCAACTCTCAGGAATGCCGACTTTGGTGACTTTAGATTTTAAAATCATATTCATGGTTTGTGAAATATCAGATTTTCTAATTGTATAAGTATTATTATCTTCAATATTTTCTCTCTACTTCATTTCCTTTTCCACTCCAATAAACCCAATTTATAATTCTTCCACATTTTTTCTATCCTACGCTTTTTTCCTCAGCTTTTCTCTTCTAAAGCACTAATTTCTTTTATTCTTTTGCAGAGATCCCATATAACTCTTGGTTTCGATCCACGGAAAACATCTGCTTTTGGTCAACTGATAAATTTTTTTGAGGGTGTTGTGTTTTTTAGTTGGAAAAATTAAAAAAAAAGGGTTGCAAAAAGATGCTTAGGTACAAATTTGTGTATTCGACTTATTTAAAGATTTCTAACCATTAATTAAATTATTTAACCTAATTAGAAATTGCGATAAGAGTGTAAATATAAAGAGTATTCTGACAAAATTTTAATCGTTTATGTACTAAATGCTATCTCATTCTTCATTCTGAGTTATTTGAACATTATTGTAGTCTGTTTCTTTTCCTATACTAATATCGAAAAAATGCTTTAGATTTATGACATTATTATGTAAAATTCGCTTTAATAAATTCAACTAAAAACTGATATTATTCTATTTGAAAACCATTACCTCCTCATTGGAAGATTTGTGGATATAATAAACATCACGAAATAACCAGAAAAGGATCTAATTAGAATGGCCTGCGAATTACGACACACTGTTACTTATAAAGATCCTCATGGTCAATGGAAAAATTCTTTATAACATTTTCTTAGTTTATGCAGGTGTGAAAATTGAGAAAATTACTAGAACTATGCGAAACGGTCATTGTAAAATAATATATAATGTCCTTTAGAAAATACGTGAATTTATAATAAAACCCACGAAAAATTAATCTTATCAAGATTGTAAGAAAATAGCAATTGAACGTTATCTCTGCCGCGACTACAATTTCTGGCATGCGGTGTGTTATAAACTTTGTAGATTAACTCTAATACAAACTCAAGATATCGCCTACGTGTTTTTTTTTTACATGAGATGTCCTAATCGCGCCCAATATTTAAAAATCGAGTATACATAGAGATAAGGCCTCTGGATCAGAATATTTAATCGATAAACCATTCGCGAAAAACTAGTATTCAGAATAATGAAAATGCTTCTAGGAATTCTGGTCATCGTATTGGCGGTTTTCCTGAATTCTGTTGGTAAATACAAATTACGCTTATATCATATCTAGATAATTTCAGTATAATTTTACACCTTTCATATGAAGACTAAAAAAAATATGGTTTTGTCAACTAACTTTGTATTATTTATTATTATTTTATTAGTTAAAAATAAAATAGGAAGGTAAGACCAAGAAGAATACAAAATCGAAAAATAAGGTCCACTTTAGTGACCATACGTAGTATTTCGGAGGTGTTAAGAAAGTAGATTAGATTGTTTAATTTAAAAAAAGGGTGTTTGGAATCTGCTGGGTACTTGAAGATTACTTTGAAAAATCTAAAAAATACTTAATTCGTTACACATTTCGATTTCAGGATTTCATCTGAGTAATAGAGCCTCGGCATACCAATGATAAGTCAAAATAATTCAGGAAAATGCACATTGAATTCATGTAGAATGCCAGTAAAAACTCACTATGAACTCTTTAATTGTTTTGCAACAAGTTCTTTTTCTGGGCCTTCATTTGAAGTTAATCATTTAATAGATATGAACAGATTGAAATACTAAGATAAAATTTTAAAAGTTCTGCGTTTAGCTTGAATTAAATATTTCTGCCTAAGTTTCAGTTTTTTTGTTTAATTAGAAATATTGACCTATAGATACAATCTACATATTTTTTGTAGTCAGTAGAATTCAATATAATTTAATATTTTTCGTTTTAATTAATTTTTTTATGCATTAAAACTCACTCTTTTCTATTTATTCTTACAGAATTAGGTACACCCCTGGGAGGCGGTTTTTCCTTTAGGCCGGGAGCCGCTCCCAAACCGGTTAAAGTACCGGCTGCGTCTGGAAGAAAACAGACAGGAAGAGGTGAAAGATCTGGAAGGCAGCAGCGTGGAAGTATGCCCGAAACAGAAGAACCAACAAAAGCCCCACCAAAAGCAGCGCCAAAAGCAGTACCAGGAGCATCATCATCCGCTGCAAGACCTGTTAATTCCGTAGATAAAGCTAAAGAGAAAATTCCAGCAGCTGTTACCCTCGAACAACTTCGTCGTGAGCTTATTAAACTCGAAATAAATAGAAGACAACAGAGCGGAAGCACATCCCAATCAGAAGCAGTACCAACAGTGACACAAGCCACTCCACCTGATAAAGTCCCAGGAATGCATGTACATAACACTGGAGGTCCCCTAGGTGTTTACTTTGAAGACCCTAAATATGGCTTTATTTTATTGCATCATGGTGCACCTAGAATATGCAGATTCAAAAATGTACTTATTGGAATAATGGTGGGAGAATATGTTCAGCCAGTTTTTGATGAAAATCACAATATAATCAGAATAGACTACAATAAGGGTGGTCTGCGAACTATTATGAGCAAGAAAGAAGCCAAGCGCTGGGGTGTGTTTGGGAAATGGGCTGAATTAATCATGAAATCGCCACCAGCATTTCTTTAAAATTATTTTGGTGAGCACTTAATATTTTTTATTGATTGGTAATAAACCAAATAGTAAACCTAAATTTATTACATTTTTATATTTATCTCAAATCCCAAGTATTGAGATTTGTGTTTTACAATTTAAATAAAGATTGACTGAGGCTATCGCTCTTTTTTGTCAATAACACAGGCAAAAACCACACGACCAGGAGTGGAGAGGCGGATCTGTACGCTAGAGCTTAACATAAATATATTACCCCAAAAACTCTGGCCGTGATCAAACCCGCTTGAAATCCCGTCAAACACTGATACTCATTCGTCCACGCCACTACTTTGACATCCTTTTTGAATAGCATGCATGCGAGGATTTTTGCACAATCTGAAGGGACCTTCGGATTCTCCAAGTCCCTTCTGGACAAACAATAAGGGTCATCAACTGCTAAGTCCGGAAGTGCCCAAACAATTTTGCAGAAATGCCATCTTCATCTGGACGTTTCACTGGTTTATATTTTCCACGTGTGAAGGTCGATAAAATTTCCATTTGCATGTCTAATCTTAAAAAAATTGACTGCTCTCCAGGATTCTGCAGAACCTCTTGATGCTTAAAGAGTATTAGAGAAAGCTTTTTCGGTAATGGCTAGGCGCAAAGGGAGAAAATTTTGTCATTGAACTTTCGTTGTGAAGCATATGAATTTTTTTAAATGTAGGTCTGAGACCACAAAACTCTAAAAGATGTATGTGCCTTCAAAATTCTTGACACCGATAACATGTTGACCAGGAAACTAACCAGTTATTCTAAACGTAAAAAAAGTTGATCCGAGAGGAAAATCGATTCTAGATACCCCATAACTGTCATTTAGAATCCAGGCATCAATTAGCCTGGAAGAATATAAAGATCAGAACTCAAACGTTCATAATAATCTGTGTCAAATAGTTATGAACGTCATAAGGCAGTGTTTTGTAAAAATATCGGCTATCTGACTTTTGGCGGTAACCTATTCTACATCTACTAATATTATTTGAACACATTCTTGCACATAAGTATCCTCCTTCCTTACCATACGTCGAAGTTTATTGCCACCTTTCATTCTTGTGTATCATATAGCAGCTTGATTGTCGCAGAACAGACATACAGGATACCAATTTTTCTTGATCATCAGGTTGAGCGAGTTACACATTTACATGCGAGCTTGCAGTGATGCACTTACTGTCACAAATTCTGCTTCGCACGTAGACATTAGCACGAATGTTTGTTTATGAGGCCTCCATGCAATGCCGTCTCCAAATAATCTTACCACGTGACAACTAGTAGTAAATGCACTGTTCCAATCGTTCATACTTACATCTGAAAGGGCTCTCAAGTCAGGCTTGCTACTTTTGAAGCTGAGCTACAAATCAGCTATACCTATCAGATATCTAATCCCCCCTTGGAGCATGTCCCATTCCTTCATTGTAGGGTAATGAACAGACAAACGATTATTAGACATCAGCTCTTCTTCTCTTGAGATTCTTTGTTAAGTGCCTTCTTAGTCATCATAGGCGTTTGATGAGCTTATTTCTTGTCTGCACTCATTCCTAGGAACTGTTTAGATTCTCCTGAGTCTTTCTTTCAAACGCCTCTAATGAGATCCTTATCAAACCAGCTTCAATTGTTACTTTAGTAAATTTCTCATTCCACTTTTTTGGACTGATGTCTAATCCTAAGAGTTTTTATTAGTCTAAAGACCTTATTCATGGGTTTTGTACTGCCATTTATGAACATCCTATCGGGAATTTCCATAAATATTTCTTCTTCGAGCTCGTCATTTAAAAAGCCCGTTTTTAAGTATAATTAGCATACACCTAGGTCGATTTTGGTTATGATCAAGAATATGGCTCGAATCAGTGATAATTGAAAAAATGGGACGAAAAATTCTCTCAAGTATTATTTGAACCTGAACAATAATTTTTTTGGCTTATACTTTGGAAACTCTATTTGAAACGAAATTTTTGAATGTATTAGGACTTGCTTGTAACCAGTGTAACAAAATTTTTAATTTCTTCAAAAATTGGGTACTTTAATCCTAACACATAGAGAATACTGCACCTTTTTAAATAAGTTAATCGATAATAAAGATCCTCATAATTACAATCGGGGTGTGGTTAGTTTTTTTAAAGGAGCAACGTGATATTTTAGAACCTAAAAGAGAACAGTGTACCCGTACTTTATTCCTTTTAGAAAAAACCTATTACCACCCTTTTCACTTGCATTAC
>JAAAKG020132703.1:0-14421 GCA_010014905.2 Druon quercuslanigerum
CTTAAATTACTTTAGGATTTAATACATGTAAGGAAGGGGCATACACATATATAAGTACCAACACATATGCACTTTTACAGTTGGGATGCCCATTGCAGATGGCGCTGAATATCGCCATTTTTTACTACAGGAGTTGACCGAGCCTGCGCAGGAAGCGCTACATACACGCACGGCGACCCGCGAGAGATTTTATTTTTTTAAGCCATTAAGTACCCCTATGAACAATTTGGGTAAATTATATGTTGAAGTACACAATAAATGCATTTAAAAAAACAGAGGTTTATCTCTAAAACATAACCTCAGAACAAATATTGAAAATTCTTTAAATATTTTTTTTTACTCGAGGTCATGTTATACGCTATAGGCAGTAGACGCACGGCGCCCTGTACCAGATTTTGTCTTTTTAAGCTATGAAGTACCCCTATGAAAAATTCGGGTAAAACAGAGGTTTATCCCTGAAACATAACCTCAAAAAAAATGCTGAAAAATTTTTAACATTTTTTTTGCTCCTATATTTTGTTTTGAAAATTTCATTATTTTTTTTCTAATTATTTTTATGGATGACTATTAGATATACTTCGATCATCAAAATCGGTTAAGTAGTTTTCGAGAAAAATTACTTTTTTTATTTTACTTTCCTTGTCCATAACTCCCCTAAAAATCACATTTTTAAGTTATTTACTTTTGCATGCTTACCCCCCTAGCCCCCCCCTTAGAAATTCAATGCTACACAGGAATATTACTTAATATTGAGGTTCTTATTGATAGCAAATACATTTTGTTTGACAAGGTTGTTGTCAAAGGATAAATATTTAGATTAAACTGCTGAAGAAATAGATTTCAGTATTGTAATTTCGATTTCTGAGAAGCTGTGAGTATTTTCATTGTTCTAAGGTTTTTTAAATTTTGATTCTAAATTTAAACTGAGGGGTTTATATATTCTAGAAGTGAAACTGTACAAAATGGCACGTGTGATATATAACTTCGCATAAGGGTAATGTACCCAATTATTGGCAGGTTAAGGCAAACGTCAGGATTTAAGAAAGAAACTAATGTCAAAAATTTTATGTGTGGTGAATGTAATGCTAATATATACATATACATACACCCTAAGAGTGTGTGTAAAAATGTCGTTTTTTGAGGCTTGGGTCATATTCGGGGCGCTGCAGGGAGGATGAGGGGGAGTTGGAAGTAAAAGTTATTTGTATCGTTTAATTTAAAGCTTCTCCATCTTGATGAAATGTGATTTTGAAGAGCCCGATGGCACGTGTTAATATTCGAATTTAATTAAACGGTATTTCTTTCTTCGGAAATGAAAAAAATGGGGCCCCCCCTCCATTTTTTTCATTCGTTCTTGCTCTGCAGCTCGAAATGCGTTTTTGGACAACCCTAATGAAATGCAGCTCTTAGTATGAAAATGATAAGTGTGACTTTGCAAGGAGTCACGTGTATGTCAACAATTTTTATGGAGTAATATTGGACAATTTCTGGTTATTTTAAATTCAACAATTTCAGAATTATGAATTAAGAGTATAAAATTTTCATAAACAAGTTTCTAATTAAAGATTTAAAAAACATTGCTATTTATAACTTTACAACTCATTGCCAGGAATCTGGCCTAGCATTGTAATTAGTTGCAGAGATATAAACATCGTTTTCTGTAAATTATGAATAATGGGTTGTTTGCAAAGAGAACTTTCAGCTTTCTCCTCTCCCTCACTCCCATGTACTTCTTTCCTTTTCTGGTCTTACCATCTTCCTTCTCTCAATTTTCATCTTTCCCATTCTTTCTGACGTATAATAAAGGGCCTCCGGGGAGCTCAACCAGCGTTGGAATGAACACGTTCGTGAACATCGAAATTCATGAAAGTGTTTATTTTTAAATAAATAAAGAAAAACGGAAAAAATGGAAAAAGATAAAAACGAACATAGACTAGGTAATATGTTTAAATTGAAATTAATTAAGTAATGGTTAAGTTAGAATTAATTTAAGAAAATGGTTTTACTTAAGGAAATAGCCGAAAATAGGAGGATCGCTGGCAAGTTTAATTAAATACTTTGAGTCTAAATATAAATATAAATAATTTTATTTTGAATAAATATTGTAATTAGGAATGTAAGCAAAAAAAATATAGGAAAAATACGAGTTATATTAATAGGGATAAGCAATAAAGCCTAGCGATCTTCCTATTTGCTCTAGCTTCCCGTTTTCTTCGGAAATTGGAAGTTAAGATAAAAATAAACAACACCATAATTTTTTTATATTTTTAGGACAGCTGGCGGGCCTGGCTGAGGACCCCCTCTGCTCGTTTGCGACTTCGTTGTCATTCTCGCAGCCAATCGGAGGACTCGAACGCTGTCCCCGCCGCCTCGGGACGTTCCGCGCTTGGTCAGCGAGAGTCGAGAGCGACTCAGAACCGACAGTTAGCATCGAGAATTTCTGAGGCTTAGCCGCGCCACTCCGTCCTCAATTTTCCTTTGTATTCTTTTACTTTAAATACATAGTGTACGGAAAACAGAGATCTTTTCTTTTGTAGTGTTGCGAACCCCTTGCCCTCTTAATGTTTTCAGCCATCCATCTGTGGGTTCAGTGTAGTGCTTTAGTGGTCGTGCGAAGAATTCGGTGTCGTAGTTGTGAACTCACAGCATCTCCCTTTATGACAGGGTGTGACCACAGCACGAAAGAGAATCGGCGTACCATCCGCCATCGCGCCCTGCGGACCTACGCCGCCGCCTTGCAATTGAACGAGAACCGGACCAAGGAAACGCGTGAGTTGGCCGACCGGACCACCACGTCCTGCAGTGAGGAGACGCGAGTGATAGACGAGTTAGCCACCCGGGCCACCGTCCATGAAACATCACCGTGCCCAAGGAGCAGTCGTGGATCTGGGAGCAAGTTGGTCCGACGGACCACCGCTGTCAAAGCTCACGGGTCATCGCAGCAGCACCAGGAAGGAGGTGAGTCGGCCAACCGGGCCATCACCAGCAGCAGGAAGCGCCGCCGAGAGGACGGTGAGTTGGCCTGCCGGACCACCACCAGTGAAGAGAAGCGCCGACGGATCGAGGGTGAGTTGGCCAGTCGGGCCACTATTCCCGAGGGACGCCGGAGACAGCAGGGTGAGTTGGCCGACCGGGCCACCACCGTTCAGCGTCGTACGGAGGGGGAGAGGTGAGTCGCTTCTGCAGCACGCCGGAGACAACGAGAGGAGGAGTCTCTGTGGGAGCAACGAGCCGCTAGAGTTCGAGCGGAGAACCACCAAAGGGAAGTCGAGGAGTGGGGCAAATGGAGCCTCAACATCAAACGTTCAAAGAACTGTTAGCCGTTTTCATGATAGAGGCACTCTAAGAGTTGTCCCTAGATCAGGGAGACCAAGGTCCAGAGGAAATAAGGAGCACTCATTAAATGTTTTGTGGTAATACTTGTTCGCTAGTAAAACATTTAATATAGTCTTTTCGGATGTGGCAACCTTTCAACTAGACGGAAGTTTGACCAGGCTTTATTGTAAATTTTTGGCAGATGCAAACCCTCATTGGGCGCGTGAAGAGAAATCGCAATATCAACAAAAAATAAACGTTTGGTCTCGAATACTCAACAATTGAATAATAGGACCGTTTTTTATTTAGGGTAATTTGAGTCCTGATACATATGAGATTATGCTACGAAATCAAATAATTCCTGTAATAAGAGAGGCTGCTGGAAAAAACTTTGATGACACATCGTTTCAACAGGATATCGTTTCGCTTCACTACGGACGAGACGTTCGCGATTACTCAGATCCAATGTTTGTTGATTGGCGGATAGGACGAAGAGGCACAATTGAATGAGAAGCTAAATCACTAAAAGATCGAGTGTATAAAATTAAACGTCGAAATTTAGCATACTTGCAGTAAAGAATAACACAGCTCCACAAAAACAAGTTTTCAACCCCAAAAACGAGAATAGGCTTATCCTACGTTTTCGAGATCGCTGAGTATGAATCCGGAGTCGTAGTAATTCTATGATGTTACGCTTCGTACCTATCCTTAAAAAAATTCGCAAATTCGTAATTTTATGTAAAACATGTATTTTTCAATGCATAGTGCTAGCGTCCTATGTTTTCGAGGTCGCTGAGTACAATTCTGGAGTCGTTGTGGTTCTATGACTTCACAATTCGTCCCTAACCTCAAAAAACGTGGAAAATTGGCAATTTTATTGAAAACGTGCATTTTTTCAATGCAACGTGTTCATATCCTATGTTTTCGAGGTCGCTGAGTACAAATCCTGAGTTGGTTCGGTACCACGCTTCCAGCATTTAATCTTTGTTCCAGAAATCCGGAAAAAGTCTAAGTCCAATAAACCAGACTCCACTCGTCCCACTTGTCGCTTAGCGGAAATTGAAAACTAGATGAAAATTAGTTGACGCCGTCGACAGCATTATTTAAATAACAACCGCAAGAACCAGCATTTCGCATGTTCTCGCACTGCATAATTATATGTTTGATCCCACAGTGATATCAGGTGATGCATGTATCTTTGTTATCTTAATAATGCTGAACGATATTTTCTCTCAGTATGATCTTGTTTCTTCAGCGAGAGACAAAATCCGGCTACTCTGATAGATTATGTGAACGACGACAACTGTCCTGAAAGGGGATGTGTAGAATGATTCGTATTGCTATCTGTTAGAGTATCGACGCCAGTAGGAGTGTACTGCCTTGCAGGAGGGTATTAGGGTGTGAGAATGAAGCCGCAGTGTGTCCGACGGCGAGTTGACTTTGTCATAGTTAAATATAGGAAGCCCTCATACTTAGCCCTGGGGAGGTATGAGGATGATCACTCCCAGGACAGCAGACTCACCTGCGTGCAGGCCAAGATTTCTAACGTGTGGAATAAAACCAAAAAATTCTCAACTCGACAATATAAAGGTAATAAATCACAAGTTGATTTTAAAGCTAGCACCTCAAAAAATCATTGTAAAAAAACCTGATTTATTCTGCCACGTATGCAGTGAATTCTATCCTGCAAAAACTCTTAGGACAATTTCGCAGCAGATCAGAACGGTATTGAAGGAATCGGATGTATTTCTTCTCGGGAAAGTTTACAGATTCAAGAAGATGCTAGAGAAGCAGCATGCTCCAGTGAATCTGACATTGGCGACAAAAGTGTAGGAAGTAAAGAAAATAAACCATAACTTTTTTCAAAAGAAGAATTGAATGATCTCATCAGAGTTTTAGGACTATCCAAAGAAATAAGTGCGTTCTTGGTTTCTGTACTCAAAAAGAAAAACCTGGTCGAAAAATGTGAAAGAAATTGACTATAGGAATAGAAAAAGAGATTTTAGAAAATATTTAACAAAAGAAAAAGAGCCTTCATTAGTTTTCTGTCGAGATACAAATAGATTGATGGATAAATTAAAAACAGGGATTTACAGAGCCATCGAATGGAGACTATTCATAGATTCCTGTGAGAGAAGTTTGAAAGCTGTTTTGCTTCACTATACGAATTTTTTTGCTTCTATATCGGCAGCACATTAAACTAAGTTGAAAGAGAATGACAAAAATATCAAGTTGGTATTGGATAAATTGAAATATTCAGAACACAATTGGCAAATTTAAGGGGATTTCAAAATATTGAGAATAATTCTGTATCAGCAATCAGGTAACGTTAAACACCCATGTTTCCTATGATTATGGAATAGTAAATACCGACCTAATTATTATAAAATGATTGACTGTCCAGCCGGAACAACTTTTGATCCAGGAGTTTTGCTGTCACCTCTGCATATAAAACTGGTGAAGGTGAAGCAGTTTGTATCAGCATAAAAATAAGAAGATAGCTATTTCATATGTCTTCAAGATCAATTCCCAGCACTATCGGATGCAAAATTAAAATCAGGAATATTCGATGGACCTTAAATCCTGCATATGTGTAAGGATGAGAATTTCTTCACAACTATAAATTAAGTGCAAGAAGCAGCTTGGTTAAGCCTCTAGAAAGTTTTTGAAAACTTTTTGGAGAACCACACGAGTGATTATTACAAAAGAATCAAGATGTTAAAGATATGGAACGTTGTTACCAAGGGAGTTGGGATATAAGAATGATGGCAGAATTTTGTTAAACATTGAAGAGAGAATATACCCAGAAAGGATTTAACACGAAGTGCAATCCATAACGTCGATCTTTCAAAGATAAAAGAGTGCGATACTCAAGAAATCCCTGAAATCAGCGATTTTCAATAATTTTTTATGCTAGAGGAGAAATGTGACGCGATGGAGTGAAAGTGCCTCTGGATTTGGATTTAGCGACCTCAAAAACGTAGGGTGCGCCTATTCTGGTTTCTGGGACTGACCACTTTTTTGTGTGTGAAACTCCGTAATTGATGAATGCGCTCTAATTCATACCGAATTCATCCAAAATGATGTCGATTGTTTCTATCATCGGTTATCTTAATGTCAAGAAGTGAGTGGAAAACAATATGAGAATTTTGGATAAGAATCTTACGCATACTCTTGCCCATAAATGGACGTGAAAGGCAAGGGAGCTCACGATAATCAAGCACCCCCAAATATCAGAGAAAATGGGCGCAAGATAAACAACCCAAAACGTGACAGATAAGGGAACTCACGCTAATCACGAACCCCAAAACGTAAATCCAAATAACTAGCTGTGGTTCTCAAAGGTATTCAGACCTTGTTTAAGTTAAAATAACCTTTGAGTGACCATCATTGAGTGACCATCATTGAGTGACACATCTTTGAGTGGCCATCTCGAGTGACACTTTGTGCCTCCATTGCAACCTATTTTAGTATTTTTTAGCATTTGTTTAAACAATTAAAAATTGTTGTCTGGCATTAAATTAATACCGAAAAACATTTTCTACAAGAATATTTGTAGATGTATCTACTAAAAATGCCCAAAAAATGTTTAAATAGGGAACAATGGTTATATAATGGAGATTTGCCCATTCATTGAGCGAAAGCCCAATGAATATCACTTGGTTTTACGAAAAAATCCAAATATTTGTTGTAAAACCTGAAAAAGTCATGCATCTGTTAATTCAAATTGTTTAAGTAATTGAAGTTTGTTGTGCAATGTCAAGTTGACCCTACAAAATATCATTGAAGAGATATTTTGAATCAAACCTGCAAAGACATCAGTTTCGAGCCAAAAAAATAGCTAACTCGACACAAAACACATTTATTATCTTAATTGTTAATAATAATATAAAAAATTATCCAATTAACTAATACTACTGGAGCTTATTTCCATAGAGTTTTCACTGATTCTAGATATTAGGCCTGTAGACTAATTCATCCAGACACATCTTTTAAGAATATTTAAAAATAAAAAAAAATACGTTTAAAAATATGGTTTTTGCCTTCTCAAATATCGATAAACTACAAATAAAAATATTTCGAAGACAATTTTTCCCTAATTTTTTCGTTGAAGAAACAATGCTGTAAATGTTTAAAAAAATTACATTTGATGTAAATCTTAATCGTTTTGACACATTGTGAAACACATAAAAATTAAAACCTTTCATGAAAGTTAAAATAATTTTTATACATAAATAAATAAATAGTCATTATAAAAAGTTGTAAAATGGTCCAGAACACGAAATAACTAAATATAATAATATTAATATTGTACACGTACCGGATCCACTAGAACTACATCCGGATATTAATAACTATAATGTGAACAGCGAAATCTCAGAAAAACTACAGCGCCTTGAAAGGAATTTTAGTCATGCTTTACTAGAGTTCAGATATGTAGAACCAACACTAGAGAGGTGCAAACTCTTGTATACTATGACGCTGTGGCAACCATTTTAACGTTGGGCCTCAGAACTAGGCCTGCAAATGCAGTCTTTGTCCCAGCAAGGGATCGAGATCCACCACGGGAGATCAAGTTGGATATGGATGTAAGCAAAGTAAACAAAATCGAATCATTTAGACAGATGAAAGAAAGTGTTATCGTGAAATGAGTGTAAAACAAAATCACCAGCAAGACACCGCAGTCCCTCACAATAGCTCTGGAATGCAGCTAACAAACATCACATCTCTAGATGTCTCAGCGGTCTTGAAAAGGGCAAGTGACTGGACAGCTCCAGGTCTGGACATTGTGCACATCTTCTGGTACAAGTACCTGACGACTGTGCATCATGCTCCAGGATACTAAGTATATGTTACCTATTAAACCAGAAGTTCAAAATCCTTCTGAATTTCGACCTACAGCCTGCCTTCGAATAATTTATAAATGTCTTACAACTATTATTGCATATAAGGTATATATTTTTATCGTCACCAAAATGAAATCCTTACAGAAGAACAAAAGGGATGTTATAAAAATTTGCGAGGCAGTAAAGATCTAGTCACTATAGACACTGTTGCCATGACTCAAGCTTGTAAGCATCAAAGGAACTTCAAAGGACTACATGGCGAACATTGACTACAAGCAAGCGTTTCCTTCCGTGCCGCACGACTATTTGCTTGAAGTCGTAAAACTTTACAAAATCTGCACAGGCAACATTGACATTCTAAGTCGTGCGATGATGCTTGCAATAATCAAGTATTTTGTTTATGGTCACCCAAGGATAACTAGATCAATAGGCATTGCGACGGCTATATTTCAAGGAGACCTCTTCAGTGCACTATGGTTCTGTTTAGCGTTTATCATGTCTCATGGGTTCAGCATACATAATAATGGGGATGGTCATCAAGTAACCTATCCTCTGTACATGGATGACCTGAATCTGTACGCTAGTTCAGCCCAGAAACAGCAGAAAGAGATTGATGTCTAGATAAATGCAGAAGAGTGCATTTAACCAGAGCGGAATTCGGGACCGCAGAGTTAGAGAATTAGTTCGAAAATAACATCGAGACAATAGCTGCGGGCGAGTCATATACATATCTGGGTATTCTTGAATCTAAGGGTATTTAGCATACGATAGTTAAGACAAGTCTAACGAATACTTTCACTACTAGACTCAGATTGATTATTAAGAGTTCTCTCAACATAGCAAACAAAATGAGGGCAATCAATACCTATGC
Organism: Druon quercuslanigerum; assembly: GCA_010014905.2. Classification (NCBI taxonomy): domain Eukaryota; kingdom Metazoa; phylum Arthropoda; class Insecta; order Hymenoptera; family Cynipidae; genus Druon; species Druon quercuslanigerum. Next base: position 9,034 of record JAAAKG020132703.1, read on the forward strand.
TACCCTTGCCCTCACGTTTTCCTTCGGGCTCATCAAATGATCTAACTCCGAAAGGGTAGTCAGAAGTTATACAGTTGTGACATTATTTTAACAGCAGCTTGAACGAAGCACAAGCAAGATGATAACGACCCATCGAAGTCATCATCCTAGATCTTCTGTACTTCATATATGCCTCCATCGAGATAAAGAGGGTAGAGGTTTACTCAGCTTCGACTGTCTATACCAAAGAACGGTTTTAGCTAGAGTCAGCTCAGTTTTAAAAAGCACAGATTCCCTTATGCAACTCGTACAATAACATATAGTCGTTAATGTTGCGGCGTTTCTATAACGCACCGCAGATAGGGCCGCAGAGAAGCTTGGTCTCCCATTGGATTACAGCGACCCTACACATGGCGTTGCATCACTAACAACGTTTAGTGGTCAGATTTTAAACATGTTTCTAAAATCTGCTAGATTGAGATTAAAGATTCTCATAGCATTTTTGCTACGGGTACATATAGAGACACAGTGCAGCTCTAAAACTCTTATGTTACCATCTTCGGCACTTCTGTAATGTCGATCGAATGTCCGCTTTGCCATATATCCAAGGGGAATTGAAGTCATTTATGGAGAAAGATCAGTGTAAGATTTACTGGAATTTCTCATTCTCCTCCACTCAATGTATCAGTGCTTCAAAGCCTGATATTGTTATCCAGGATCTGGAGACAAAGATAATTTACGTGATATCTGGCTCTTTTCGAGCTGAGAAACCTACATCAAGGCTAAAAAGTCTTGGAGGTATGAAAGCCTTGTTTCTTAGTTACCTCAACAACAGCCCGATCTGCCAGCGTCAGGCTCAGTGCATCGCGAGAGAACCGGACTCTGAGAAACAGTGTTGTACGAAGTCTCATGTGTAAATTTTATGTTCTTGCTTACCTTTTAGGACAGCAGGAGGAGGAGGGTACGAAGATGGTAGTTTTTAATTGATTTTTCATCAATTAATACTTACTTTTTAGATACATTTTTTGTCATATCTTCAGAGTTAAGCAATAGTTGGTGTTAAAATTAATTACAAAATTTCAATGAAATTTATATTTATGTAATTGAAAATAATATTCGCACAATAGGTACGACTGCCTGCGACAACTGAATGGGTTTTTAAAATCATTTTTTAAATTAACTCCTCTTTTTTCGTGTGTCAGTACTGTGGAGAATCACAAGCCAGAACTGGGCCAGTACAGACCCCAAATACTGCGACTAGTTCAATCTGTATTGGGCCACTCATGTAATGAGTCAACAGTAAAAAAAATGTAAAATCTTAATGTAAAAATTTCGTAAAAAATCATGAAGTTCATAATGGTATGAAAAATTTTAAACAATATACATACTTGTTGAAAAGAACAATATCTGGTCTCCAAACTTTATCTGGAGGTAACCTGAGGACACCTATTCCGCCGTAGTCTGATTCATCCCACTGTAGTTGGTAGTCTGTCCACGTAAGTCTCAACCAAACATTGGATTTCATAATTTGGTTCTTTTCATTCTAAAAAGATAATTGACTATCCTTTAATAATATCATACATTAATTTGTAAAAAATAAGGAAAACGCAAAGTTTAATTTAAAACGGGTTGATATTTATAATTAATTTATTTAAAGCAGAGGAATCGAGGACTCGTTTGATTCGACGTTGACCGGGCTGGACCGGAATTACATGTATACACTCAAGTTCCAGTTAAGTCAAAGCCTTTGAAATGAAAATAGTTCAGTTACGTCAAATTCCCCTTTACTCCACCAATGTCTATTGGGGCGGAGAAGATGAAGTGTCACGTGTTGCTAAGTGGAGGGGATGTAAAATGTGAAATAACTGGGTATCTTTACATCCTGCGACGATGGAAATTATTCGATTGGTGTGGTACACAGTAAATAAGCAGAATTCTGTAAAAATACATATTTTTCTTCTCAATTTCAATTCGTCAAGCAGAAAAACATGCAGGACGTAAATTTCCCGTAGTTGACCGTGAAGTTACGCACGTACGTATAAGATTACGGACGTTTGGTAAATTTATTTTTTTTCTACAGGAAATTAAAATTATAATTAATAATAGCAAGATTTAAAACAAAACCCTAACTCAATTTTTTACAGTTTGTTACTTGAGCGCTTTTGCTTTTTACTTCCTCAATTATAAAGGCATTAAAATTACTCCTAGCATAAATCGTAAAAGAAAATTAAACCTGCCCACACAAATAAAAGAACAAACTAAAAGTTCATCTTGGTTAATGTCTACATCGTGCAGAACCAGAATGTTACAGAATGTAAACAAAAGAAATGTGCATTAAATGGTAAGCGGCCGTTCGATCCGTTCGTCTCCGGAACTCATCGTTTGGCACGAATGGTCCTTTACGTCCTGCAAACAACTCTGCGTCGTTCGTCTGTGCGGAATTACTCTCGGGTGATAGAAAATCACACATCGTCAAAATTTACATACACTTTCGTAGACTTAACGCCCTAAGTAAGTTTATAATCTTACCTAACCTTATTATGTCCCACACCGATCGAATATTTTCCATCAATGAACATAGCAATTTTACAGTCGACTGAAAATGGAACAACTATATATATATATATATATATAATTTATAAGAAATTCCAAACATAGAGAGACGGGCGGGGAGGGGAGGAAGCTACTAGACGTGATAGGAGAAACAAGATAATGTATATGTAATAGTAATATGAAAGGAGATGAGGAAGGGGTGATCACATTCATAGAAACAGGAGCAACAGTAATAGGCTACATCCTGGCTGAAGAAAGAATGCGGCATATGATAGGGAGTATAAAGGTGGGGAAAGAGATAGGGTCCGAGCCCTTCCCGGTCATAGCTACACTAAAATGAGGCGTCAGTAAACGCGGCTGAGGGAGAAATAAATTAGGGGGAGTATAGAACACGAAAATGGGAGTCTTTGGGGGGGGGGAGGTAGATAATTTAAAAGAGTGTAAACAAAAGATGGAAAAGGAGAAGGTTAGGTATGAAAAAGAGGAGGAAGTAGACTCGTTAATTAAAAGGTTGTAGGGTCCGAGTAAAAAGGAAAAGGATGAGCTGGGTACTAAAAAGGACGAGTAGGGGGCAAGAGAGGCTGATGGGAAGAGGAATGCATGGAGAGCAAAGAGAGAATAAAGGAGTGTGTAAGAAAATTGAGAAAGGGGGAAATAGAGAAGGAGGAGTATAAAAGGAGAAAAAAAGGTCTTGAGAAGATGCTGGAAGGAAAAAAACAAAGGGCAATGGAGGAATTTAAGGCAGAAGTAGAAAAAGCAATCGAAGAATGTAGGGTATGGCATGTGATTAAGAGGGATAGATGGGACACGAAGGACGTAAATGAAGGAATAGAAATGGAGGAATGGATGAATTGTTTCAAGGGTTAATTAGGGCGAGAGAAAAATAAAAGCAAAGGGGAAAAGAAAAGGATAGTGTAAGGAGAGACGGAGAAAGGGAACGAAATAACAAGAGAAGAAGTGCATGAGGCAATAGATAGGTTAAAAAGAGACAAGGCGACATGAGAAGATGGGATGGGGAACGAAGCGATGAAGTATGAAGGAGAAGGAGTTAGGGATGAGATGTGGAAGATCTGCAACAAGGTCTGAAAAGAAGAAGGGTGGACGGAAGTGTGGATGACAGAAATGGTTGTACCGCTTGTCAAGAAAAGGGAAGGAAAGATGGTACAGGAATGCAGAAAGATCACTCTTATGCCAGTCGGCTAAAAATTATATGCACAAATCTTAAGAAAAAGGTAGGAGAGTCAAGTAGAACAGAAAGAAAGTATTCCACAAAATCAGACTGGATTTAGGAAAGGGATGGGAAATACAGACAACATCTACGTACTTAACTATTTAGTTCACAGAAATTTAGGGAGAAAGAAAGGGAAACTAGTCGCATTGTTCGTTGATTACAAAGCAGCGTTTGACTCAGTGAAAAGAAAAGTGCTATGGCAGGCAATTTTATTGAAACCAGAATCAGGCTGAAGATAGAAAAGGAAAAAGGACGTGTTTTCTAGACAGGAAGAGGTTCAAGGCAACGGTGTCCGTTGAGTCCGTTACTATTTAATATGCTGCTGGCTGACTCAGAGGAGACGGAAAAGGAGAAAGAAAAAGGAGGAACGGTTTTGGGTGACAGCAAACTATACTCTCTAGCATATGCGGACGATGTAGCTCTATTATCAGATTATGAGAAGGGGATGAATCTAATGATGAGAATCTTCAAAAAGTATGTGGGAACAAAAGCTTTGGCGATAAACGTAGATACGACGAAGGTGATATGCTTCAGAAATAGAATGAGAAAAATAAATTACGTTTGGAACATGAGTGGACAAAAAGTGGAAATTGTAGAGCAATTCTGTTACCTAGGTTTTTGGTTTGAGGCAGAATGGGGAAACAAGCTGCAGGTGAGGAAAAGAATTGAATCTGCGAGTAAAGTGATGGGCCAAGTATGAGGTATAGGGAAGAAAAGGTTCAACGACGATTGGAGAATGAGGGTTTGGTTGTTTGACGCGTTGGTGTGGGGGTGTTGTGTTATGGAGTGGAGATTTGGGGATGGAAGGAACATAGGAAAGTAGAGAGCATGCATGAGCGATTTCTGAGATGGGTAATGCGGGTGACCTCGAGTTTCCCAGGATACATGTTAAGGGAAGAATTAAACAGGAAAAAATGGTTACTAGACAAATTAGGAGAGCCTTGAGGTTCAAAAAGAAGCTCAAAAGGTGAGAGGGAAGCAGAATAACACAAGCATGTTTGGGCGAAATTCATCACAATGAGGCGAGAGGCAATTTCAGAGATTTGAAATGGGAGGAAGAAAGGAGAAAAATGAGAAGGCTTTGTAATATACAAGAAGGGGTTATGAAATGGCTGGACATAGAGTTAAAGCTATTAGCAAAATAAGGAAAAAGAGGGATGGGCGAAGATTATAGATTCAAGGTACAATAGATGGTATATGATGGTCAAATGGTTGACGGAACCAGCATATCTGCAAAATATAAAAAATATAAAAAAATGCAGTAGAGTTGTACGGTTTACAACGGGAGAATGATTGCGAGCATGCATATATTGGATGGATGAAGAGGAGAATCTATGTAGAGTATTTGGATACGAAATAAACTCATGGGCACATGTGTTAGAGAGACGTACAGGAGAGGAAGCTGAACATTTGAGAATGGATGAATGTTTAACATGGATTTTGGATGGTAATGGACAGGGAGTGATGTGGATGAAGAAATTGGAAGAAGTAAGGGATATCCAGGGAGTAGGGCAGAGCCAAACGGGCAGTCCTAAGAAAGGACAGTAAAAAGCAAAAATTTGTTAGTAATTTTGTGCAAAATGCATTTTTATGGTAAGAGGAAACGGAATCCCTGGAAGACCGCT
>JAAAKG020132704.1:0-14421 GCA_010014905.2 Druon quercuslanigerum
AATTTCAGCAAAAAAAAAATCGTTAAAAAAAATATTTTTTTCGTCGTTCATATGAACGATCAGAACTTTTTGGTCATTGTTAAACGATATTATTGAAAATGGAACGTTTTGGTTAAAAATTAATCTATTCTGGTTGAATATTTGACTATTTTGTTGAAAACTCACCTTTTTTGGTTGAAAATTCATCTCTTTCTTTGAAAATAAACTATTTTGATGGAAATTCGTATCTTTTGTATGAAAATTAATTCTTTTAACTAAAAATTATTCAAATGTTTGCTTAAAAATTCAACAGTTTGAAATTACTTCTCTCTATGAAATGAAAAATCTTTTCCAGTTAAAAATTCGTGTTTGTTGAGTGAATTAAGTTGTTTTTTATTCAAAATTAGGATCTTTTTTGGTTAAAAATTCAACTACTTATTTGAAACTTGAACTATTTTGTAAAAAATTAATTTTTTTCTTTAGTTTCATTATTTTAATTTTTATGAAAATTTATCTTTTTCGGTAGAATATAATCTTCTTGTTTCAACATTTATCTTTTAGTTTCAAAATTTAAATATTATAGTTAAGGATTCAACTATTCCAGTTGAAGATTTATCAGTTTTGTTGAAAATTAATTTTTTTAAACGTAAAATTGATTTTTTTTAAAGTTTACTATTTGGTTTAAAATTTGTGTCTTTTATTGAACAATAGTTTTTTTTCGGTAGAAAATAGATCTTATTTCAAAATTTATCTTTTTGATTGCAAAACTAATCTTTTTAAATTAAAATAAAAAATTCCAGTTAAAGATTCAGCATTTCACGTGCAAGTTTATGAGTTTGTTTAAAAATTAATTTTATTGTTGAAAATTAATCTTCTTGTTTAAAAGTTCATCTTTTTGGATGAAATTTCAACTATTTCAGTTAAAAATTAATAATTTTAGTTGAAAATCCATAGTTTTATTTAGAAATTTGATCTTTTTTAGTTAAAAATTTAACTTTTTGGTTGAAAATCGGTCTTTTTTAGTTGAAAATTGCTGTAATTTGTTAAATAATAAGTTTGAACATTTATTTCCAGTTGAAGATTTATTCATTTTAGGGGAAAAGTCATCACTTTGGTTGCAAGTAAAATACTTTTTTTCTTACTGAAATTTTAAAATTTAATTTTTTTATTGAAAATTTATGTTATTTTATTTGAAAATTCAACTATTTGTTGAAGAATTTCTATATTTTGTTGTAAATTCAATTATTGGGTTAGAAATTCATCTATCTTGTTGAAAATGTAACAGTTTTACTCAAAAGGTAAGAAATATTATTCAAATTAATGGATTTTAGAGAAACATTTAAAAAATTATTAATTATCTATCTTGTAGTATTTAATTATTTCATTGATCGCTTTCTAAGTTAAACATATTACTTGAATCTATACAAACTGAAAAATACATTATTTATAATAAACTCGGGAAACTGTATACATGTTGATAGTCGATTGTTTTTAAAAATGCGAAATATTCGAATGACTCTGTGCTATGAAAAGTTATACCTGAAAAAACCTGGAATTGTCAGAATTTTTAAAAATTAAAATTAAAATTTTTCAAAGTTAAATTTTCTACTAGAATAGACGCTTTTTCGACAAATGACAGAGTTTTTCATTTAAGACAAATTATTTTCAATCAAAAAACGAATTATCTACAAAAAAATTTAATTTTGTACCAAATAGTTGAATTTTCAAGCCAAAAAGATTAATTTTTAACAAAAAGGATCAAAGTTGTGTATGTATTTTAATTTTAAATAAAAAATAGTATGATTCAATCAACAAAAATGAATTTTTAACAAAAAAAACTTGGAACTAAATTGTTGTATTTTCGAGCCGAAAAGACGACTTTTTTTGTATAAAATAGTTTAATTTCAATCAAGAAAATTTAATTTTAACCCGACAGTTACATTTGTAACCAAAAAAGGTTAAATTTTTAAAGAAAGAGACAATTTTCAAACTGAAAGGTCGAATTTTCAGCAACAAAATTTTGAGTCAATACTGAAAAAAAATTGATCGAATTGTTGCACTTCCATATCAAAAAGACGGGTTTTTAACAAACAGTAGTATTTTCAAATAAGAAGTTTTTTTAACCACATTTTTTAATTTTCCACCAAATAGTTCAATTTTGAACTAAAATTTTAATATACTTTTTCATATTTTTATGCAAAGGAGATTAACTTTTTATCAAAAAGATAAATTCTCCACAAAGTACATACATTTTTTATCAGAGAGTTTAATGTAAAAATAAATAATTCATTTTCTACCAGAAAAGACCAACCTTCAATAAAATATATAGATTTTTAACGAAGCTGTTGAATGTTCATCCAAGAAGAACAATGTTTTAATTAATAATTTTTTAACTTTCAACCAGAGTCGAATTTTTAGAAATATTGTAATAGTTCATATTTCAAAAAAAAATTATTAACTCGAGAATGTGAAGATTCTCCAAAAAAGTTAATTTTCAATGAAGAAGTGGAATTTTAACTAAAAAAATTAAATTTTTTGTTAAAAGAACGAATTTTTAACGCAAAAAAAAGACCCACGATTTTTTAACCAGAATTATTAATCTAGAAAAAAAATTAACTCTTCAAGAAGTAGTTCAACTTTCAACCAAGGAGTTAAATTTTTAACGAAAAATGTAATAGTTGATATTTGAACAAAAAAGGAATTTAATTAAAAATAAAAAGCAGGTGGATTTAACCAATAAAAATTAATTTTTAACAAAATTCATAAAATGTCAGCCAAGTAGTTAAATTTTCCATCAAATTATTCAATTTTCGTGCCAAAATACGCATTTTCTACAAAGCAGTTAATTTTCAACAAAAAAAAAGTAATTATTTAACCAAACCAGAAAGGAAAGAAAAGAAAAAAAGTGACGTGGGGAAAATTCTGTGATGCCTGTTATAGATAAATAGGAATTTTGATTGAAAACTTGAAGTTCATTTTTAATAATTTAAAGAAATTAGGTCAGAAAACACCATTTTTCAAATTTGTGCTTCCAAAATTCAATTGCTTGAGTAAAATTTAAACTATTTCGTTAAAAATTTCTTTATTTTCGCTTGAAAATTTACTTGTTGAAAATTCATTTCTTTTTTTTGTGTTGATAATTGACTTTTTTTTCGCTCTTGACTGCAAATTTTTTATTTGTTGACCAAAAAGGTCTTTTTGGTTCGAAAATTTATAATTTTAGTTGAAAATTCAACTTATTTTATTAATAATTCGTGTATTTTGTTTGAACTTCGTCTCTTTGGCAGAAAATTAATCTTCTTGGTTAAAAATTCGTATTTTTATTTTTAAATTTCACCTCTATTCGATGCAGTTTTATGTTTGGTTGAAATATCATTTGAATATTTGAATATTGAATATTTCAATTTGAATTTTGTAATGAAAAGTCTACTTTTTGTCTACGAATCTGTTAAAAATTCAACGTTTTGACTAAAAATTCAACTATTTTGTTTAAGTTTTAATTATTTTGTTGAAAATTCCAATATTTTGTTAAAAGTCATATTTTCGCTGGAAAGTTCAACAAGTTGGATGAATTTCTTTTTCTTTCTTGACTGAAAAATCTTCATTTGTTTAAAATTCGTCTTTCTGGTTGGACAATTTATAATTTTAGTAAAAACTTCAACTGTTTGTTTAAAAATGGATGTGATTTGTTTAAAAAATCGTATTTTTTGGTAGAAAATCAATTTTTATGGTTGAAAATTCGTCTTTGTTTTTAAATTTCATCTATTTTGGGCGAAATATTATATTCTTTGGTTAAAATAGCAAATATTTTTTTTTTAATTCAACTGTATGGTTGAAATTTAAAAGTTTGTGGTTGAAGCTAATCTATTTTTTTTTAAATCGAATATTTGCCTAAAATATATTTTTTGTTGAAATTATTACTATTTTGTTAAAAAGTTTTTTTTGTTAAAAATTGAACTGTTTTGTTACAAATTCGCTTATTTTGACAAAATATCTCGAAAATGTAACTGTTTTCAAAACTTGTCCTTTTGGATTAAAAATTCCCGATTTCAAAAGGGTGCAAAATAAGTCTAAAGATTTCAAAATATTTCAAAGCTTTTGTAATATTTAAAAGGATTTTAAACATTTCAAAGAGTTTCCGGATTTTGAAAACTTAAAAATAATTAAAGGCTTTGAAAAAGGCGTGTAGAGAAGATTTCAAATATTTCAAAAAGATTTTAAAACTTTCAAAAGATTTAAAGGATTTTACATATTTTGAAAAGTAAAGTACACCAGATGTCAAAGATTTTAGAACATTTAAAGATTGCAAACAATTTCAAAATTTTTTAGAAAGTTTCAAAAGATTTCACAAAGATTTTAAATATTTTGTTAATTGCAAATAAATATAAAAGATTTCACAAATATTTTAAAGATTTTATAAAGATTACAAAAAATTGGACAAAAATTTCAAGGATTTCCCAGATTTCACAGAAGTTTAAAAATATTTTAATATATTTCTCAAAGATTTCAAGCATTTTAATGATTTCAAATAAGTACAAAATATTTTACAAATATTTGAAATATTTCATAAAGATTTGAAACAATTTCACAAAGATTTCAAAGAATATTTAAGGATTTCCAAGATCTTACCAAAATTTAAAAATATTTCAAAACATCTTACAAAGATTTCAGGGATTCCAAAGATTTTACTAAATTTTAAAAAGATTTCAAATATTTTATTGATTTCAAATAAACGCAAAGTATTTCAAAACTTTGAAAGATATTTTAAACGATTGCAAGTTTTTTCATATTTTTTTTTAGAAAATTTCAAAATATTTCACGAAAGTTTCAAATATTCCAGTGACTTCAAATAAATACAAAATATATAGGAAATATTTGACAAGTATTTAAAAGAACTTATAAGGATTTCAAAAGATTTTAAGAATTTAATTTTTTTTAAATATTTAAAATATTTTAAAATATTGTAAACAAAGATTTAGGACAGATTTCACAAATATTTCAACGATTTCAAAAAGTTTTTAAAGAATTCAAGGAGTTCAAAGATTTTACAAAGATTTAAAAAGATTTCAAAGAAATTTCAAGATTTTACAACGATATTGAGTGCTTCAAAAGGTTTCAACAAATTTATAAAGATTTAAAAATTTTACAGATTCAAAACATTTTAAAGACTTAAGAATGATTGAAGGATTTGAAAAAGACGTGTAGACAGGCTTTCAAATATTTTAGAAAGATTTCAAATATTTCAAAAAAATGTTTAAACTTTCAAAAGATATCAAGGATTTGAAATATTTTCAACAGTAAGGTACGCCAGATGTCAAAGATTTTAAACGATTTCAAATTGGTTTAGAATATTTCAAACATTTTAAAAACATTAAAAATTTTCAAAACATTTAAAGGATTTTAAATGTTTCAAAAAGTAAAGTGCACTAAATGTTGAAGATTTCACAAATATATCAAGAATTCCATAAAGACTTAAATATTTAAAAATTATTTTAAAAATATTTCTAAGATTGTACCAAAATTTAAAAATATTTCAAAGATTTCATAAAAATTTCATAAAGATTTTAAAGAATTCAAGGAGTTCAAAGATTTTACAAACATTAAAAAAAATTTCAAAGAAATTTCAAGATTTTACAACGATATTGAGTGCTTCAAAAGGTTTCAACAAATTTATAAAGATTTAAAAATGTTACAGATTCCAAACATTTTAAAGACTTAAGAATGTTTGAAGGATTTGAAAAAGACGTGTAGACAAGATTTCAAAGATTTAAGAAAGATTTTAAAGATTTTAAACTATTTCAAATTGTTTTAAAAGATTTTAAAAATTTAAAAAGATTAAAAAACTTTCAAAAGATTTAAATGATTTTAAATGTTTCAAAAAGTAAAGTGCACTAGATATTAAAGATTTCACAACTAAATCAAGGATTCCATGAAGACTTCAAAATATTTAAAAATCATTTCAAAAAGATTTCCAAGATTTTACCAAAAATGAAAAATATTTCAAATATTTCATAAAAATTTCATAAACATTTCAGATTTAAAGATTTCAAAAATTTGTTTCAAAGATTTCATGATTTCAAATATTTTACAAATTTTTTAAAGATTTTATGAAGATTTTCAAATGTTTCAAAGCGTTTGAAAAAGATCTCAAATGCTTCAAGGATTTTAAAAATTTCACCAAAATTTTTAAGGATTTCTAAGATTTTACCAAAATATTTCAAATATTTAAATGATTTAAAATAAATACAAAATATTTCACAAATATTTCAAAGATTTAAAAACATTTCACAATGATTTAAAGAGTTTTAAGGATTTCAAAGTTTTCACCAAAATGTAAAAAAAGCACAAATATTTGGAAGAATCGAAAACGAATTTTAAAAAAAATTTAAACTTTCATAAGATATCAAGGTTTTTAAATATTTTCAAAAGTAAAGTACCCCAGATGTCAAAGATATCAAAATATTTTAAAGATTTGAAACGATTTCAAATTTGTTTAGAATATTTCGAATAATTAGAATTCGAATATTTAGAATAAAAATTTTTAAATTTCAAAAGATTTAAAGGATTTTAAATATTTCAAAAAGTAAAGTGCACTAGATGTTAAAGATTTCACGAACATATCAAGGATTCCATAATGACTTCAAAATATTTTAAAATCATTTCAAAAAGAGTTCTAAGATTTTACCAAAATTTAAAAATATTTTAAAGATTTCATACAAATTTCATAAAGATTTCAAAAATTTGTTTCGAATATTTCATGATTTCAAATATTTTACAAATATTTTAAAGAGTTCATAAACTTTTAAGGATTTCAAAGATTTGATTTAGAAGAATCCGTAAGGATTTCAAAAGATTTCAACCGAAGAAAAAAGTTTTCAAAAACGTTAAACAAAGATTTTACAAAGAATTTATAAAGATTTCAAAATATTTTAAAACATTTCACAAAGATTTGCAAACTTTTAAAAGATTTAAAGGATTTTAAATATATTGAAAAGTGAAGTGCACCAGATGTCAAAGATTTCAAAACATTTTAAAGATTTTAAACATTGAACAAGTACTTCAAAGCATTTTAAAAAGATTTTAAAGGTTTCAAGGATTTCAAAGATTTTACCAAAATGTAAAATAGCAAAAATATTTGGAAGAAACTCATAAGGATTTAAAAAATTTCAAAAGTTATCAAATATCTCAGAACATTCAAAAGGTTTTAAAACAATTCAAAAGGTTTCAAGAAGTTTGAGAAGTTTTCACAAACTTTAAAGAAAGATTTCACTCATATTTCAAGATTTCAAGAATTTAAAAGATTTTATTAAAATTTAAAAAAATTTTACAGATATTTCGAGATTTCACAAAGATTTTAAGTACTTGAAAGGATTTTAAAAGTTTTAAAAATTTATTTAATTTAATATATTTAAAAGTAAAGTGCAGTTGATGTTAAAGATTTCACAGTTATTTCAAGTATTGCATATACTTCAAAATATTTAAAAATCATTTCAAAAAGATTTATAAGATTTTACCAAAAATTAAAAATATGTCAAATGTTTTTTAAAAATTTGATAAAGATTTCAGGTTTAAAGATTTCAAAAATTTGTTTTGAATATTTCATGATTTCAAATATTTTACAAATATTTTAAAGATTTTATAAAGATTTCCAAATATTTCAAAGCATTTGAAAAAGATCTCAAAGGTTTCAATGATTTCAAAGATTTTACAAAGATTTCTAAGATTTTTTCAAAAATTTTGCAATATTTTAAATATTTTAATGTTATAAAATGAATATAAAATAGTTAACAGATTTCATAAAAAAAAATCATAAGGATTTTAAAGAGGGTGTTTCACCAGATTTCAAAGGTTTCAAAAGATTTCAAAACATTTTACAAGGATTTAAAGAATTTCAAGGATTTCAAAGTTTTTACCAAAATTTAAAAAAACCACATATATTTGGAAGAATCCATAAGGATTTCAAAAGATTTCAAGAATTTTAAAAGTTTTTAAAGTTATAAAATATCTTAAGAATATTTAAAAGGTTTTTAAAAATTTAAAAATCAGCAGGCTTCAAAAATTTTGAAAAGATTCAAAAATTTGTTAACAATTTTAAAAGATTTCCTAAAGATTTAAACAATTTCAAGTATTTCACACATTATACTAAAATGTAAAAAAAATGCACAAATATTTGGAATAAACGAAAAGGATTTCAAACATTTCAAAAGTTATCAAATGTCTCAGAACATTTAAAAGGTTTTAAAACAATTCAAAAGGTTTCAAGAAGTTTGAGAAGATTTCAATGATTTCAAACGAACCAAAAGTTTTCAAAAACTTTAAAGAAAGATTTCAAGAATACTTTATGATTTCAAAGATTTTAAAAATTTTAAAAATTTTATAAAAATTGTAAAAAGATTTCACAAAGACGACTTATGTTCGCAAAAAATTAGGCATTTTTTATCAATGATTCTGCCTTCTTTCGAAAAACTGGATTTCTTAACCTGGAAAATCTGGAAAAGATTCTGCCTGATTTTATAAAAGATTTAAAGAATAATTAGGCGCTCGATTTAATACGTAGAAATTAGCATGATATTATTTAGCTACCTCTGAAATTCAACACTGTCTTGACTTTGTTTTCCAGACAAGGACGTCTATCGTTCGTCGTAAGACAACGCACGTGAAAGGTCCTAGGATCGACTTACACTCACCGTCCGACACGGACAGCGACTCGAACACAATGGCACGCGGACGCGAAACTTCCGGAAAGACGAGCGCCGCCAGCGCCGGTGCCGGCGGTGGCGACAAGGTCAGCAAAAAGACGAAAAACCGTTTTTGCGACGAGTGCGAAATTGAAACCGAGAAGGGGGTGGATATGTTTAGAATTCACCGGACCGGCCGCACAGTCTGCAAAGATTGCTGGATTCGAATGGATCCCGACAAAGACACGCGCAGGAACAAGCGCAAGAGGAACGCGAGTGAAAATATCGACCCGAAAACGTGCAAAGTGTTTTTAAAGGACATTACATCCAACACCCAGGAGCCGAAGCCATATCGCGTCGACAAATCCGAGGATGGCAAAGTTGTTTACACAATCACCGATGACAGTTGTTCCGGCAGCGAGAGCCGATCGAGTACAAAAACAAAAGCCCAGCTCAAGCAGCTCCCCGAGACGAAAAAACTCCCCGAGACGAAGAAAGTTGCCGAGACGAAGAAAGCTGCCGAGACGAAGAAAGTTGCCGAGACGAAGAAAACTTCCGAGACGAAGAAAACTGCCGAGACGAAGAAACTTGCCGAGATCAAAGAACTGCCCGAGATAAAGGAAGTTCCGAGAAGAGGTCGACCTGCCAAAAACAAAGAGGTTGCCAAGCCAAAAGAGATTGCCAAAGCGAAAGAGGTTCAAAAAGCAAAGGAGACTGCCAAAACAAAAGAGGTCGCCAAAGCAAAAGAACCGACTCGTGTACCTTCGACAAGAACACGCAAAGCCAGCCATGTGGCGGTTGAAACTTCCGATGACGATAAACCAATAGCGAGTAGGGTTGAAAAGGCTCAAAACCTTGAGAAAGCGGAAAGACCGAAAAGAGGTGGAAAAGTGGAGAAGCAGGAGAAAGTTGAACCAGTTGAGAAAGAAAAGCCCAAGGAAAAGCCGGCAAGACGGCAAAGAGCCAAGTCTGAGAAACCAACTCCGGTGGCTAAATCGGCTCCGGTGGCTAAAGCTGCTCCGGTGGCTAAGGCAGCTCCGGCAGAGAAGTCGGATCCAGTGGAGGAACCAGATGTGGAGAAACCAGATCCGGTGGAGAAACCAGCTCCGGTGGCTAAGGCAGCTCCGGTAGAGAAGTCGGATCCAGTGAAGGAACCAGATGTGAAGAAACCAGATCCGGTGGAGAAACCAGTTTCACTAGAGAAACCAGATCCGGTGGAGAAACAAGCTCCGGTAGAGAATTCAGTTCCAGTGGAGAAACCAGATGTGGAGAAAACAGTTCCGGTGGCTAAATCGGCTTCCGTAGATGAGCCAACTCCAGTGGAGAAACCAGAATCTAAAAGGCTAAAACGTGCAAATGGCAATCAGAGTTCAGATTCGGATGTTCCAAAAACAAAGAGAAGTAGAAGCAGTTCTGTGGAGTCAGTGGGCAGCGCAAAGGGCACAAAATCAGCCGCTCGGCCAGTTCGAAGAGCGAGAATTCGAGAGGACAGCGAGTCGGCTCACAGTGAAGACTCGTCGCAAACGGAAGATCTTGTAAAAAGAAAAAAGAGAGGACGAAGTAATTCTGTCGTTTCGGCGGGTTCGGATGCCACCTCGCCTTCGTCTAGTTTGAAAAAAGGAAGGAGTGTCAAGGCGGATAGTCCGAAATTCAAAAGTCCTTCGCCCGTTGTTCCGAAACAGAGTGTTGCCAAACGAGGAAAAGGACGGCCGAAGAAGGAGGAGGTCTTTGAACGAACTTCCTACATTTGTGCGGCCTGTGAAAGTGATTTTGTTGACTGCAAGGAGTACGGAGTGCATCAGGAGTCGCATTTAAAGGTTATGAAGATAATACTTGAGAGGGTGGTTGTTGAGGAGAAGGTGGTTGTTGACGAGAAGATGATTGTTGAAGAGACGGCGCTTGTTGCGGAGAAAGAGACAGAGCCGAGCGAAAGATTGGCGCTCGTCGAGGAGGAAGCTAGCGACGCCACTTTGAACAAGGTGGAGGAAATTGAGAAACGTAAGGAGCCCGAGGATAAAAATGGAGAAGCCGAAAAAGCTGAAAAGACCAGTGAGAAAGAGTTGGTTCTCGAAGAGGTAGAGTCTGTTCAAGAGACGATAGAGCCCGTTGAGAAAGAGAAGGAAGAGACGAGAGAAGTGGAAACAAAGGACTTGGAAGTAGATAAAACCGAAGGAAGTAGCGATAAAGCCGCCGCATCAATCAAAGATAATTCAGAATCAATCAAAGATAATTCTGAATCAATCAAAGATAATTCTGAATCAATCAAAGATAATTCTGAGTCAGTGAAAGATACGGAATCAACTGACCGAGCGGAAGCAGTGTCGGAAGACAAGACTGATGACGAGAAATCTCAGGATGATGATTCCCAGTCGCAGGATGAAGATCGTGAGAATCTTGAGGATCTTCTCCAGCGAGAAGAACTTCAGGTGATTGACGAAGTTGCCGACTCTGCGAGTTCTGCGGTCGATCCCGATGAAGAGATGGATAAGGAGGTTTTAGAGGATAAGGAAGTCAGGAATTTAGATGATGATGTTTTGGAGAAGGAGATTTTAGAGAAGAGCGCCGCGTCAATTAAGGAGGGAAGTCAGAAGGATTTCAAGATCGCCAACACTGAAGCGTCGCAGGAAAGTGTTGTTGAACTGCCGATAGTGGATCTTGATGATGAGCCAGTTGAGAAGGAGGAATCTTTGAAAAAGGAATCGGCAAAAGAACCTTTCGCGAAAGAAGAGGCGGCAAAAGAAAAAGACACGGCAAAAGAACCTCTCGAGAAAGTAATTGCGGAGAAAGAGGACGCGGCGAAAGAATCCTTACTGGAAGAAGAAATTGCAGAAGACGCGGCAAAAGAACCGCCTCTCGAGGAACCGATTGCGGCTAAAGAAGACGCGGCAAAAGTACCACCCGTAGCGGATGAAATTGCAGCGAAAAAAGACACAGCAAAAGAAAAAGCCTCAGAGGAGGGCATTGCAGAGATAGAATTAGTGAAAGAATCAAGCGAGTCGATAATAGTAGTAGTGCAAGACGAGTATTCCGCCAAGGAATCTGATAGAGCCGAAATTTCCCGACATTCCACACCGACCAGGGACGAAGTTGAGATTCCAATTCTCGATAATGTAGCTGAGAAGAGAGCCGAAGCATTAGAGGAGGACACTACTCAAGTTATCGAGAATCCAATCGAGACAATTGATTTCACCGCAGACATCATTCAAACGGACGAAATCGCCGATGATGAAATAATCGGCGATGATCTTTTTGAACACTTGCCACAGGAGATTGCCGATGTTGTTCAAAATGGACTGGAAGTCGAGAATCCCAGTGAAGTTGTTGATCAGATTATCAGTGAAGTTCAGATTGAATCGGAAATTGTCGAAGACATCACCACGGAAATTGTGAAAGATATTGAGACGTCGAGACTAGATAATGAAGAAGCTGCGCTGACAGATGAAAATGCGCTGGCAGACGAAACTGCGCTGGCAGACGAGAATGCGACGGCAGTAGAGGCAGTGACGGAGGTTCTTCAGGAAGTTTTCGATCTCGCAACAACGGACGTGGAGAAGGAGACGGTGAAAGCGACTGGGTATATTCCGTCCCAGGATCTTGAGGAGATCTCAAATGACGGTTTAAATGGAGACGACATGCCAACTTTGGATACGGACGAGTCCAATTTGTGAGTTTGAATTAAAAAAAACAAAAAAAAAAACGAAAACAGCAAAGCGCGCGATTCGTCTTTCTCTGTACATTAATAATTCTCGAATCTAGACTCTGTGAAAGTTCTTGGACGTGGTTTTTTTTTTCTTCTTTTTTTCTGAGGGAAAGATTAAGATTTTATATATACGTGTAATGATATATGATGATATATGCACCTAACATATATATATAATATACGTAGATTATTCAACAAACAAACAAACAAAAAAAGGAAGGAAGGTATGTCTTAAAAAAAAAGAAGCTGATTCGATTCCTGGCTAGCGGAATCATTTTTCCGTTATAATGATAAGAAAGAAAACTTAGAGTTAAGAGACTTCATATTCTATAAATTCGTTTTTATTTACCAGTTTGGATGTAAATAGTATCATGGCATCCTTGCACATCTCCGAATTCTTGGTTTGTAAGTTGTTGTTGTTTTTTTTTCTTTTTCTGTCTTTCGTATGAACAAAAAAAAAAAAGAAGAAAATATGGGATCGGATGAATTGGAATTTGGTTTGTGAAAGAACCGAGAATGGCGAGAGAAATGTATGTAATTAAAAGTACAAAGTGTTTGTACGCCCTTGAAATGCATGTAATAAAAATGTAAGTAATGTGATTTCTCTATGTTTGTTGAATAAGGAGTTAAGAGAGTCAAAAAACTTAGTAATATTCAATTATCGAAAGAGCTTTTTTCTTTTTTTTTTATTCAAATTTTAAAATCAAGTACTGCTTTGTTTCTTTTTTTTTTTTGAAAATTATGTTTTTAAAAAAGTTTTTTTTTGTTAATCGCGAATCCGAAAAATGATTGTGCAATTCAATTTTTTGGGGTCGAGTTTTTTAAATATTAAAATTGATTAATTTTCTTTTTTTGTGGTAGTAGGATTTTATAAAAATCGGGGTGTCCAGAAAGAAAAGAGAAAAAACAAAGGTGATAAGTTGAATACTCGAGATGAAAATTTTTGACTTTAATCGGATCTAAATTCGTGAGCTTTTTGTGTTTTTGTAATATAACTTTTGCGTTTGAAACATAGTTCTAGAATTAGATTTAATTAATTTTATTTCCATTGAAATAACGCAACTACTTAGAAAGTGATTCTACTTAATTAAGTGAGGAAGAAATTGGTAGCACTGGAAGAATCATACGATAAATAAAAATAAAAAAAAGTTGTGGTGAGCGTACATTATTGTGTTAGTTTTTGAAGTAAATCAATTTCTCGCTTCAATTATAGGAATTTCTTAATCTGGTTTTATATTATCTTGAAATCTGTTACACGAATTCCGATTATACATAATTTTATGTAGTATTAATCTTAGTATTTAACGCTGACAATTCTGTTAAGTATTTCGCGAGTTTTATATCATTTTTGTTGACGGTGCTGCACAAATATACAGTTAAGTCCATGACTTTTTGCTCTTTTCTTCTTTATTTTACACGACATTATCGAATTTATCATCTGGTTTGTCATTCACGAATTATCGATTATTTCCAGGCTTTGAGTTGCTTTTTTAGGGTGGCGATTTGATAGGGAAATTACAGTGAATTTATTTATTGACCGGGAATTTGATAAATTTTCAGAAGAAAAATTGTTTACTTAAAATATTTTTCTTTTAAGATTTTTATTTTTAATTGTATATTTTTTATTTAAAGAATTTTAAATTAAAAATATTGTTTTCGGACTAAATTACGGACTTCTTTGATGTGAAATGTTTCAATTAGGAAAAAGAATAATTATTTAATATTCAGCAATATTTGACTGATATTTTAACACGAGTAAATTAAAGCCAAATATTTAAAACTAAATAATTTTAATTTTAATTGTTTGACATAAGACACTTTAAAATTGTTAAAAATTCAAAAAGCTTTGAAAAGATTTAACATTAATTACGAATTTAAACTGATATCAAGTAATTTAAACGAAGCGTGTGCAAATTTTTTTGAGAACTTTTAAACATATTTTAAAATAAATAGAAATTTTCCTGCAACTTTTAGAAAATCCTGTAAATTTAAAAAAAATCCTTAAGATCTTTTGACAATTTTTAAAATCTCTTAAAATCTTTTTAGATATTCTGTTAAAATAAT
>JAAAKG020132705.1:0-14421 GCA_010014905.2 Druon quercuslanigerum
CACACTACTCCCCTCCCTACCGAGTGAGTCAGGCCTACCCCGAAAGGGAAACGGCTTAATGGTGTAATAATAATAATAATAATAAAAAGTATGATTACCCATTATGAAAAAAGTTCCAGCAGTTCATCTCGACGAATATTCAGCAGTGGGAACCGGTAATATAGGTAAACGTATAGACAGAAATTTATAAGGTGTTTACAATCCATGCTCAGTCAGCCCGTTGAAAGATAAGTCTTACATTCAAGCCAATTGTTAGAAACTTGAGGGTGGAGTATGGAGACTAGTAAAACAAGAATCCAGTGGTATAACTCAAAATAGAGTCAGACATTTTGGTTATTACCTAAAGTATTCTGTTTAAATATATTTCGCTTTTGGTTTTCAATAAGTTCTTTCAATTTGAAATTAAAGTCTTCTATTTTCGAATGAAAATTGAGTTTTACGGTTAAAAATTCAACTATTGTGGTGAGTATTTATCTTTTTTAGTCCAAAATTCAACTAGTTGGTTAATACTTTATACATTTTTTTAATAATTCGTCTTTTTCGTAGAAAATTATTCATCGTGTTTAAAAATTATACTTTTGGTTAAAAGTTAAAATATTTGGCTTAGTGTTGAACTTTTAGGGTAAAAACTAATTTTTCTTGAACATTTTTCATTTTATTTGAAAATGTATCCCTTCGGTTGAAAATTATCTTTTTAAAGTTTTATTTTTAACTTTAAAAGTAACTATTCCATTTTTTATTAAAAATTAATAATTTCTAGTAGAAAATTCATTTAGTTGGTTAAAAAATATGTCTTTTTCACTAGAGAATCAACTTTATTTGCTAAAAGTACATCCGCTTTTGTTAAAAATGCAATCTTGGTTAAATATAAATGTTTTTTGGATAATAATCAATATTTGGTTTTAAATTAACTTTTTGGTTACAAAAATCAAATTATAGGTTTTAAAAGTTCAACTATTATATTTTTTTTAAATTTCATTTTTTATTGCGGAACGTTAATTCGATTTTTGTCGAAAACTGATATTTTTGATTATAACTTCAACTATTTGGTTAAAAATTAATTTTTCTTGATTCATAATTAACTTTGCTGACGAATATTAATCTTTCCCGGATTAGAAGTTAACTTTTTTCTAGAACATTCGATATTTTAGTTTGAAAGTTAAACAAAATTTTATTGAAAATTCGTCTTTTAGATATAATAATTAGCTAAAATCTAAACTATTATGTTTAACATTCCATTATTTGATTACAAAATTTGACTTTTTTTAAAGTAACGCTGTTTGCTCGACAATGTAACCGTGCTTAAAAGAGCTATGAAAATAGCTTAATGAGCTAAAATAGAGTGATGAGACACAGGCTCTAAACGAATATGAATCTTCTTGGTTAAAAATGTACTTTTTTCTCGAAAATCCAATTTTGGCCTCAAAGATCAACTTTTTTTTCATGCAACGTTTTAGTTGAAAATTAATTTTTCTTTATTACAAATTCGTCCCTTGGAGTTAAAACTTCAACCAGTTGAGAATTCAGTAGTGCATTCAATCGAATAGTCAGCCACACTTCAGATTGAAATCTAGGCGGTAAAGTAGTATGGATCAACGTATGGATCAACGTATTTGTAGGTGGTATAGGTCAATTATCAATCCTCCAGAAAATTTAATATATAAAATAAATTTTGTGTCTTTTGGAAATGTTTCTAGCTCCCATTAATATTCACAGTAGGAACAACAAAATGAAAGGAATATAATTAATTATGTCAAGAGCCCTGTGAAATTGAAATTAAGTATTCAGTGAGATGAAACATTCTGATGTCGGAAATTAATAATATCGTGGTTGCTGTAAAAGACAAAAAATAACAAAACATTAAGAACGGAGAGAGAAAATGCAGACTCGACAAATGCAAACAATAAGGATGAAATTAGTGGAGCCGATGAGAATGCGAACGAGAGAGACGTAAGGAAAGAGCCCTCTTTCAAGCGGATGAATTTCGCCAGTTAAGTAATCCTTGCTTCAGAACGCCGGAATGGAAACACTGGAAGCAGAGGGATAAGAGGGATAAGATCCTCTGATTTTCCCGGAGATAAAATGAGCAAGACCGCTTCTACTTGTGTGTAACATACACTCATTATTCGCACCAAGTGTGAGATACTCTGAGACATTTCGACGCCAAAGATTCTACAAATAATTTTAATTTTCTAAATACAAAGTGTTATTAAAGGCGCCCGTTATTTTTTAAATATTTTGATTTTTTTGAAAAGAACAATATGTCGGGTGTTTGATTATTACTAATAATAATTGAAATGTTTGAAACAGAACCATTTCAAATTGTATTTAAATTTAAACTGTAAAGTCTTTCAGGTTATTGACTTTTATTTCTCATAGAAAGCAAACATAGAAAGAAACAACTTAAAAAAAATTAAAAATGTTAAAATTTAATAATTCTCAAATATGTTAAAGTAAAAAAAATTAATATCTTCATTGGATGCCCTTAGCACTTTATCTTTTTGAAATTTGAAGAGTAGAAAATTAATAATAGATAATATTGAGCTATTCCATAATAATATTTCTTACTAATCTTTTTGGTCATTAATACATTTGACGTTTTACTTAGCATGTTTCTTTAATTTTGTTTTTTAGTTAATGAGTTATTTCTTTTTTCCTTAATTAAAATACTTCATTATATTAAAAAGAAAGAATGATTTTAAATATTTTTCAAAAGTATTTATATTATATTTTCCCTTTTTAAGTCTTACGAAACTGTGATTTAAAAAATGTATTTGATGTTGATTAACTTTCAGCTTGAAACTCTCAACATTGACTTACTTTAAACTAGAAACTTTTAAAATTAAAAAAATTACGAAATAAAAGCATGTATCGCAACATTAATAATGGTTTGATTTAATTTATAAACCTTTCAAAATTATATTGTATAAACATAATTATATCTTATATTCAAAATATATTTAATACATATGATTACTTAAATATTTAATTTTAACCTAAAATAAACGTTTAAAATAAAAAATTTTGTCATTCGAATTGCTGCAAAATATTAGAATATTAAATGTATAGCCTTTAAAATAAATAAATTTCCCTAAGCGCTCTGATATACATGAAATTCTTTGGATTACCTCGAATTCTTGAGTTGTCCGAATTATTCGAATTCTCTGAAATCCTTGATTGGTCTGAAATCCTCGGTATTCCGGAAATAATCTGAAATCCTTAAACGCTCTGAAATGACTAAAATTCTCTAAATTTCCTGAAATCCTTGGATATCCTTTATCTGCTGAATACCTTCATTTCTCCACAATATTTCAAAAACTTGAAAATTCTGAATTTCCCGAATTATCTAAAATCCAGATTATCTATGAATTCCTTGAATACATTCAGTTTCCGAAATTCCTTAAATTCTCAAAATACTCTGAAATCTCTGAGATTCTCTTGATTCCCTTAATTTGTGGAATATTCTGAATTCTAGGAAGTCTTTGAATTCACTTGCATACTTTAAATTCCTTAAAATTTTCTGAATTACTTTGATTACATAAATTCATAAAATAAATTTTATTTCTGCAATTCTACTTAATTCCGCTGAATTCTTTGTATTATTTTAAAGTCCTTGAAATTCACAAAATTATCAGAACTCAAATTGTTTATTTGTAACTATATACTCGTATATTTGAAAAATGACAGAAATTACTTAAAATTAACCATAATACGTAAAAATATAATTTCTTGATTTTCCGGTCAATTTTTTTTAAAGATCCTAAATTTCTTCATTTTAAATAAATGGGATTTAGAAATTTCCAGAGGGGGGGGGGGACTTTCCCTGTATCTCAAAAAGCGTTTTTTGATCCACCTTAAGGTATATATGTAGTATGCGGGATGCAAGCGCACCTTTTGATCTTAAATGCATTCTACGCTCATTAAAAAAAATATTACGGAATTATTATAGCATGTATCTTTCTGATTAAAATTATGAATCTAGATGCCAAACTCTGTTTGTACTGATATGGTTTTCTTTTAAAAACAAATATAATTTCCTCAAATAAAATAATAATTGATAGTGAAATAATGAAACTTTTTTATTATTTCGAGTTAGACTGGTTAATTAAATAAAATATTCAATTCGAGGCTAATACCAGTTAAAGCGTTTATTGTGTGAGTTTTATTAATTAAATCTTTTATACTTGAAAAAAGAAATCTATTAAAAGTATTTTCGACAGAGAAAACAATGCATGGCATTACGATAATTTTATCTTGATTTTCAAAATTCCAAGTTTGTTTATCTATATCTTTAAGTTTAATAATAGTTGTATAACGTTTATCTATCTTCAATTTTTACAAATTTTTTGGATATCTATTTTTTACTAAGGTGTTTTTTACAATGTTTAAATTTTCCTTATAAAATTTTGAATCAGGTAATTTAATTGCTCTGTATACAAGACCAAAAAGGAAACGAATTTTGTTGTTAATTGGATGATGTGAAGTAAATTTAAGAAAGCGTCCTGAGCAAACCGGTTTTCTATACCAATTGGTTATAAGTTTTTTATTTTCTATTGTAAGTGATACATCTAGAAAACTGATTTTATTTTCTTTTGCTAATTCAATAGTGAATTTTAATGTTTTTTTTTTGCTGATTTAAGTAATCATCTATATAGCGGTAACAGAAGATAATATGATAGTCCAAATTATTTAAAAATTCTTTTTCTATATTTTTCATGAGTTTATAGAAATCATTATTGAATTTGCAATAAGGTGATTCCAAACATAAACTAAAAAACTCATTAAAGTTTTTTTTTATTTAAAAAGGATAAATTGGTATACACTGAAACAATGTCTAATGAACAAATTGTGTAATCATCGGGAATGTTAATTTTATCAAATTTCCTTTTAAAAGCCCAACTATATTTAATGTGGTATTCAGTTTTGCCTACAATTTTTTTTAGTAATTTAGCGATACATTTAGAGATATTATTCAACGGTGAACCTGGAACAGAAATGATAGGTCTTAAAGGATAATTTGTTTTCTGTAATTTAGGTAACGCATAAAATTTAGGAGAGTTGCCATTAGTACTATGATAACAGTTATATTGATTTGAATTAACGATATTTTTTTTTTAAATTCTGTTAAAAGGAGTGTAAGTTTAGGTGCTATTTTTTGTAGGATCAAAATTTATTTTTTCATATGACGTTTTATCATTTAAAAGTTCTAGAGCTTTTATAATGTAATCTTGTTTGTGCATAATAATACTTTTATTACTTTTATCTGCAACAGTTCAAATAATATCATTATTAGTTTCTAGGAAAATTTTTGTTTTCTTAATTTTTTGTTCAAGTGTAAAATCAATTGTATCAAATTTTTAATTATATATCTAGTCTTGTGTCCAACAGGATATTTTATTTCTAAGATCATTTCGATAATATACTCGAATATATTTCATAGAAAATTCAAGGTCACTTATATTTTTTGCTATTGGAAAATTATTTTTGCTAAAAGGAATACCAAATTTGCCTCCAAGGCTTATCATTTCTTTCACATCTAAAAGTATGGATTCATCAGACAAGTTAATAACCCATTTGTTATGATCTGTAACTAATTTACATTTTCGTTGTAGTCGAAGATTCTCTAATTTTGATAATGATGCACTTATCGATTTTTGAATAAAATTTTGATTGTCTTTTCTTGTTCTGATTTTTGGATCATTAGAAAATTGCTTAGAAATTTTTATAATGATTTAATTATTGAAATAATTAAGATTGTTATGGATGCTTTTAATTTCTGCACCAATATCTCTAATTTCTTGTAGTAAAATTTGAATACCAAAAAGAGTTATCAATTTTTTAATATTATTGCAAACATTTCTAGGGAAATAAATAATATTTGCATGTATGTTAATAATAATATGATTAGGTAAAAGATTATCATTCTTACAACAAAAAAGAACTTTTCTTTGATTCTTACGCTTTTCGGAATAAAAGGAGAGCCTTTTCCATTCTTTGATGATATTAGCATTGTACAAATCGTAATCCTCTTCAAACCTTTTGTAGAAACATTTGTGATTTTCCATGTTATTGTTAAGTTTAAAGCCAATTATTATAGTTAATTATTAATTTCAGATGTTAATTTTTTTTTGTCTACTGGTCTATATCAATATTATTAAAAAAATTATGAATGATTATGAAAAAAATGTCTCTATCTCCGCTGGGATCCGAACCCAGAACCTTCAGATTTCCGGCCTGATGCTCTTACCAATTGAGCTGCGGAGAAGGTTTATCAATATTTTAATAATCTAGATATAGACCAGTAGAGAAAAAAAATTAACATCTAAAATTAATAATAAAATATTTCCTTGTCAATAAAAACCTAAGATCAACAATGGAAATATGAATTCATGTTCAAAAAAAAAATTATAGTTAATAGTTTAAATTGTAATAAAAGATATATTGGACAATCTTTCCGGCATTTAGGTACCAGAATTAAGGAACATAAAAAATTTGTTCAAAATAATAAAAATAACACCGTTTTAGCTAAACATGCTTATATAAACTCTCACAATTTTAATTTTGATATTAAAAATATTAGACTTTTAAATTTAGAATCAAACAAAGATAAAACATTTACATTAGAAATAATCTATATAAAACAAGAAAAAAATTCTATAAATTATAGAGCAGATATTAAAAATTTAAGTATTATATACCATAATCTTATTTCTTTTAGTAAAATTTAAAATGTATCATTTTTCCCGCTTGAAAATATAAATTCGTCTGCTAAAATTAACCTAAAAATTTGTTATAAATTTTAACCTATAAGTGTCTCATGTCGGTCTTTTAACTTTGATTAAAAATGTAACTAATACAATTTTTACATAATCCAGGATTTTTTCCTGAGATTACAAAAAGTTTTGCTTTACAAGGTTTTTTTAATTTTATGTAATAGTTACTATAATTAACAGTTTCTCTCGACAAATAAAACGATTTACATTTTTCATAAAATAAATTGTTTAATCTTTAACTATCTTCAATTTATAAATAAGGAAATTATAGTGTTATTCTTTGAATATGAGAATTTTTCCTATACTCTATCTTAAATAATATTGTATGTACAATAGTATTTATAAAATATCGTGTTTTTTCTAGCTTCAATAAACTTTTGCATCAAGAAACAATGATTAAAAAGGGCACAGATCTGTGTCGAAACGCGTCTCAGCTTTAT
This sequence comes from Druon quercuslanigerum, assembly GCA_010014905.2. Classification (NCBI taxonomy): domain Eukaryota; kingdom Metazoa; phylum Arthropoda; class Insecta; order Hymenoptera; family Cynipidae; genus Druon; species Druon quercuslanigerum. The sequence continues at coordinate 7,214 of JAAAKG020132705.1, forward strand.
CAACAAGCTTTTACAACAACATTAAATGATTTGACTGGTATTAGCCATGAATTCAATATTTTAAAAATAATAATTTCGTATAAGATATTATCCATTCGTCTTACTTTATATATGATTCTATGAACGCATAATATAATTATTTCTTATTAAATACTGGCTGCAATGTGTAAAAAGGAAAACCCTGAAGACCACTCTTGTAAAATATCAAATTATTAAACAAATGTCCGTAGCTGTTTTAATAAGTTGAAGTTAAATTTACGAAATAACTTAAAAAACAAAATTTTACTTTCACCTTTCTGATCTGATTGTAAAACACCTACAAGGGAAAATGACCTAATATTAGGCTTATTTAATGTTGATTTTCAATACATCATATAGTTAGTAATCCGATACTATACATTGGTAGCGTAACTCTCACTAAATCTCTCCTAAATCATAAGAGGAATAAATTGATCTATCTCACAAGAATACGAATTGTTTTAGAAGTATTTTGTCTTTTGAATCTAGAAAGAATAACCGAACCGTTATGAATATCCCTGTCAGGTTAAAAATAAAATTCAGTCGTTTGGTAATGGCAGAATATGGAGGTACTACGACACTCGAGATATTTTATTTTAGTCTCTAAGAGTAGGTAATCCAAGTGGCGGTTTCCCATCTTTCTTTTATTGGCAGTGACTTCGCATCGTATTATTATCTCTCCACCGATAGTCTCGCGGTTATACGAGCTCAAACAACGCGACACTATTGAAGGTAACGACGTTCAGCAAGCTCCACTTGACCTCCATGGTGGGACTTTATTAAAAATATCGATGCTACTACCCTTATACGTCCTTATGCGATACCTGACTCTCATGGCCTCTACGTCTACCTTCTGACGACATTCGAGACTAGTGACTCGTACGGGAGCGAAGGATGGACGAGTGACGGCAAAGAATTTCAAACGACCATGTCGAAATTTCCCGCGAGAGAGATTCTTGGTCTCGTTTTTCGCAAAAAAAACTTGTTTAATCGCGTGTTTAAACTCTAATCTGATTTTTAAGGATGCACTCTAGCGAACAGCTAAAATTTCAGTTGGAAAAACCTTTTCAACCTTTTCCTATTAACATGAGAATGAGGCTGTGGGTGCTTTCACATTTTATGTGACGCTATTGTCAGGGATTTTTAACTTACTCCTCCTTCTTGTGACAATTTGTGACATTTTTGTGATCACCCCTCCCCCCCTATATAAAGTTAATTGGCACTGAAACAAACCCTTGCTATCAGTATGATAATACTTTTAATTCAATTCTTGAAACATTTTTGTTCATCTGAGAATACTGCTTATATTCGATCTTTTAATTCAAATTCTTTTCCCCATTTTCAAATAACTTTTTTTTTCTGTTTTAAGAAACTCCTTCTCTTGGTTTTTTTGCTTACATTTTAACTAAATTAACAAAATTCAATAATAAAATTCAACTACTCTTGGTGGAAAGTTAATTTATTTGTTTGAATAAAATCTACCATTACATTTTTTGTACGGAATCCACCTTATATGTTTAACAATTATATACGGTTTCGCATTTATTTATTTTGATGAGAATGCTACAATTTGGTTAAAAGGTCATCTTTCTTTCTCAAAAATTAAACCACTTAGTTAAAATTTGAATCACTTTGTTAAAAATTCATTCTTTTCTTTGAGATTGATCATTTTGGTTAAAATATTAATTAATTTGTTAAAAATTCATTTATTGTGTGGTTTTATTCTTACTAAAAATTTAATTATGCTGTTTTATGATGAAAATTTACGCTTGTTCAGTTTAAATTTAACTATTTTGTTGCAAACTTATCTTTTTGAGTTCAACATTCAATTATTTGGTTTAAAATTCAATTCTATGTCTTAATGTTGAATTATTTTCTCAAAAATTTATTAGATTTTTAAAGTTTCATTATATTAATTGAAAATTGATCTCTTTCTATAAAAATTAAAAAATTTGGCTAAAAATTCGTTTTTCCGATTCAGAATTAATTTTCTTTTTAAAAAATGTATCTATTCAATTTTTAATTTAAAATATATATTTTAAAATAGCAAATTCATCTTTTCTGGTTAAGAATTCATGTATTTTGTTAAAAAATTCATTTCTTTTAGTAAAAAATGATTGTTTGATTAACATTTACCCTTTTTGATCAAACATGCAACTACTTGCTTGAAAATTATTATGTTTTGGTTCAGAATTGAACTTTTTTGACTTCAATTTGCCCCTATTTGGTTTGGAGTTGAAATATGGTTTAAAAAATGTCCTTTTTCTTCATCAAAGATTTATCATCTTATTTTAAAAAATTAACTGCTTCAAAGCGAATACATTTTTTTGTTGACAATTCTGCTGTTTTGTTAAAAATTCGTGTTTCTTTGGTTTAAGAATTCAACAGCTTGGTAGAAAACTTATATTTTCGGTTTAAAAATCAACTGTTTCTTAAAAAATGTATGCTTCTTCATTAAACATTAATATTCTACTTTTTGGCTTGAGCTGAACTATTTTCCCGAGTAAAAAAAATTATGCGTGATCATACATAAATTATGCATGATCCATGAATGATTATATATAATCATAGTTGATATCATATACATTTATATATGATTTCATTCATGGACACAATTTTATAAAATTGTTTTCATATATGAAAATTCATGTCTGCGCATGCAACCATATATGACAACATTGAAATCAATAATCTTTGATTTATCATGACATATGTAACCATGTATGGCTTGTAAAAATAAATTGAGTTATATATGAGACCAGATATGTAGTCATTAGTGTAGAATTCTTGAATTTTATTGCAGATTGTAAAAAATAATTTATGTTACAGATTATGCATTGAAAATTGCTTCAGAAAAAAATTGGGAAATCCCTAATAAAAGAATGATTAACAACATCATTTCTCAGCGTTTAACGGTGATGAAACTACAGCAACAACAGAATACATTGACATGTATTTGATAAGAATTTTTTATTAAAATCAAGGAATAAATTAACATATATGTGTCATAAATGAATTAAGTATGACGATTTATGCTTATATATAATACAAAGTCGCATACATGAGCTGGAAACTACCATTTTTCTTCATAAATGGATATACATGGAACATGTATGTTTATGTACAATCATATATGGCTAATTCACCTGTTTGAAATGTCCATACTTTTGCATATATAATCATACATAATTTTTATTACTCGGGTTGTTAAGAAATCATCTATTTAGATAGAAAATGAACATAGCTCAACTATTCTGTTAAAAATCGGTATTCATTCGTTAAGTTTAATTGGTGTTAATTGTTTTTTTTTTTAAATTTTTTCTTAATTAAAAATTTATCTTTTATTTTTGTTTATACGCTTATCTTTTTTAGTTGAAAATGCAATTATGTAATTTAAAATTGAACTACCTTCCAAAACACCGTCTTTTTAACTTGAAATTTCAACTATTTTGTTAAAAATTTAACTTATAAATTGCCTCGTGTCTATAATATAAAGGAGAACCCCATTCCTCTTTATAGTATTACGTAAAATATTGTTTCTTTAATACCCGCACGACAAAGGCGATTTTGGGACCCTGGCTCGACAAAGTAAATCTGATCGATTCTACAACCGATGCTTAATCCGTGTGATAAAACCTAATTTTCCACACTAGTTAAGGGAAACTTTAAAAATATTGGACCCCCCCCCCCCCGGAGCGGGCCAAGCGAAAAGATGGGGACAATGGAGTATATTCAATGTCGTATTTTAGGTTTTCATAAAGCAATCGTGGAACCAATCACTTTTGTTGTTTTACACGAGGCCAAGAAATCAGATTCCACTTCGCGTTATGTAAAGAAAATAATATGTTAACCAAGTAAGGGACTATAAGATTCCCAATTCGGGTAATGATGTACTATTTCTAACTGATCATATTGAGAAAAAATATCTGGCAAAAAATGTATAGTTTGTTTTTAAGGTATCATCCACGTTTCAAAATAAAAGTTTCCATTTCAAAAACCAAATGAAATAGTGCTAACTCGGGGAGACGAAATGAAAAGGTGCTAGAGATTTAAAGGCGCTGACATTCACAACACAATACTGTTGAGATTTTGAAGCATTTGAGAGCTCGCCGAGTGAGTTAGTACCTTTTTATTATATATCCACAAGATAGCACCTTCTCTTTTGATTTCTCTGAGATAAAACCCTCTCATTTGGACAAGTTGATATAAACTAATTGAGAAATTCCAAGTTATTTTTATATCTTTTACCACTCATTACCAACAAATTTTATTTTGAAGTTCTCATAAAAAACTTTACATTTCTTAATGAATAAATTTTACACTTCTGTTTTCCCCTTATGTGTAATGACAAAAGGTAGATTCCACGTCGAACACGCATAAATGAGATCTATGCATAATAGTTTTTTTAAATCTTGGCTACTTATTTATTAAGTGAAGAAGGTATAGATTGCCAAATATTTTTCTTAACATTTTTTTAAAGGTCCCGAGTAAAAATAATTCGTCTTGGCTAAGTCTTCATGCAAGACATAGCCGAGAAGTAGCCAAGACCTTTTTGTAAGTCTCGCCCCTGGCCACGAAGGAGACTTTATTTTTGGCCAAAGCCTTAAGTCGAAATTTTTCGTCTTCAAGGCGAACTCCAGGACACCGACAACAAAAGGATCTCAATAAATCCGAAGGTCATCACTAATCCGCTTTAAATTTTGCAGAATATGTATACTATTTATCTCCATAGTATTTATTTTCAATGCATTATTAATTTTGTTTAACTTAAATAATGATGTTCTCAGGATGGTAAATATAAAAATTTTATCCATTTGTTCCTTTCTACAACAATTCGCTAGATACTTGCAGAAAATCGCAGTTTTAACGTTTTTAAGAAAAATTTTATATGAATGTAGTTCTTAAGACTGACAGGTTCCAAATTTTGGATAAGCGAATCATTTATTATGAAATTACAAGTTCTATGGGTCGTAAAATTTAATCCGTAGCCACCATAATCCTGTAAATCGCGGGCTATGCCGGTGGGGTCCATAGCTTGTAGACGTCGGAGTATAGTGAACAAGGAATTCAAAAACGAGAACTTGTGTAATTTTTACACTAGAAAATTTTAATGCCCTAAATTTGTAATATAACTTTTTTTAGAAAAAATTTTGTTTACTTCTCAAGACTTGCACTTCTCGTCTTCAGACCGTAAACCATAGTAATAAACTAAAAATTTACATTTTCGACTACTAAGTCTCGCCCCTGGCCGCAAGTGAGACATATCCGTGTTGGAGACGAACTCAAGACGATCCAAGTCGAACTCAAGGCGAAATATTGTAACTCGGGGTAGTCCTTTTTTTATTTTTTAGTCACGTTTTAAGTCTCTGAATTATGAATTGCACTGGTTCGTTAAATGCTGTAATCGCTTAGCTCGATTTTAACCTATTTAACGCTTGATAAAACATTCTTGAACAACATTAAGAACAATTTTTTCTTTTGTTTCATGCACTTTTTATAATAAAAACGTCAGTAACACTCAACTTCTCATAAAGTAGGTAGGTCCACGCTGTTGTAAAATTTTCTCTTTTTCGTGCTTTTGCCGCCATTTCGTTCTTTTTGCATGTGTATCAAAAATCTTATGTCAGCCGGTTGCTGAATTCATATTGAATCTATAACTGTTAAATTTTTTTGTTTCGGATAGCCCATTCTCGAGATTTTTACAACAGAGCGGACCTACTTATTTTTTGAGGAGTTGACTTTGACTGAGGTTTTTATGTCTAAAAAGTCCATAAAATAAAAAAACATTTTTTTAAATGTATGTACAAAGTGAATTTATTAGGCCTAACGAACTGTACATCAATATCATTATTAATAATCTCAAAAAAATCCGAAAAAAGCTTTTTCTTCGAGCATTTTAAAGTAGAATACTGCCTGAATAAGATATCATGTGGTTTATAGTTTAATTCGTGGATTGTTGGCATTAAATAATTCCAAGGCTTACTTTATTACTGAAATTTAAGTTTTCGTTCCTCTGAATTATTTATTAAACTCTCGTAATCCGTGTCATCTAATCACGGGAATTTTTGTTTTATAATTGAATTCGGCTGTAATTTAGAATATATTATTTCTTTGTGGTGAAAGAAAACGCCACAAAATATTTTTCGAAAATTAGAAAAATGGAGTAATACGGGGACTTCGAATTTTTGGACAACATTTTTCTTAAAATGATGTAGTTTGCGTTCTAAAAACTGATTTAACTTTTAAACGTATAAAGTAACTTGTTTTAAAATACGCCTTAACATAAAAATGTAACAAAATATTTTTGAAAATTTGGGGGAAAAATATTAACGAAAAACGCGTTTCCCAATAACAATAACATTTATTTTTTACCTGCGGCAAATAAAAGTGTCCGCGTACGAATTCATTTTCAAACACAGATATTTAAAAAATTAAAGCAGAACTGTAATAGTTTAAACATTTATTTAATTTGTTAAAAACAGAGAAGTGGATTGGCAGAAGGGTTTTTGTGATTTGAATGAATGAAAATGAATAAATGATTAGTTATAATTTAAACTATCCACATGAACAGTTAACCGTTCTAGGTATTAGAAAGAAAATAAATCCATTTTTTTGATTCAAACGACCATAAATTACCCTTAAATTCTTCTTGGAATAAACTGCCGCTTACTCATCGATGATCATTTTATTATATCTCATTATTTGCCCAAAATTTACCATCGTGAACATTATCATGACTAATAAAGTAAGTGAAGTTTCCAGCCAAATAATAATCATTAATACCAAGTCAAACCATAGATTTATGATATGAATTTTGCGCGTTTGATGAGCTTCTATAATAATTAAAAATAATAATTTGTTTATAATATAACAAACCATTTAGTAATTTTCATTAATTTAACTCATAAACCCGTTTTCGCTATACATTGTAGAAATTTAGTTTTTTTAAGCCTTAGTGTGTTGATTGCACGGATATAAATATAATATAATATCATATACTATAATATAATATAATATAATATGATATGATATGATATGATATGATATGATATGATATGATATGATATGATATGATCTGATATGATATGATATGATATGATATGATATGATATGATATGACATGATAAGATATGATATGATATGATATGATATGATAGGTAAGGATATGATAAGATAGGATAGGATAGAAC
>JAAAKG020132706.1:0-14421 GCA_010014905.2 Druon quercuslanigerum
TATATATTAATTTTTAACTAAAAAGTTAATTTTTAATCAAACAATTGTGTTTTCGAACAAAAATGTTCAACCATTTAACCAAATTAAAAAATGTTTAACAAAATAATTTATTTTAAATGAATTTTAAAGGGTTTGTCCGATAGAGTCAGATATTTTCAACCAAATTAAGAAATTTAGATAATTTCCAAAATTTTTAAAAATTTTTATAACTTGAGAAATTTTTGTAAAGGCTTCTTAAAGATAGATAAAAGTCTTGCAAATTATGCAAATCAAATTTTAAATTCCGATGAGAATTAAAAAAGGTATATACTTTTCTAAATTTAGAAAATTTAAAAAAATCCAATATTTTTAAGACCAAAATTCAAAAGGTAGAGCTTTTTCAAAATTTGAAACAATTTCTTTTGAGTTTAACTTTTTTTTCAAATTTTCCAGTACACTACTAAAAGAATTTTAAATTATCTTAATAAATTATTTATTTTCGACAAGAATTAAAAAATTTATTCACTTTTTAACATTTTGAAAGTTTTAAAAAAATGAAGAAGAAAAAATATTTTTTTAAACGCTAATTTAGTAGATTTTTGAAAGACTTACAAATTGTGTTAAATAATTTTTTCATTATAGCAGTTACATTTTAAACTAGAGAGATGAATTTTTAACAAAAAAAATGAGTGAAGAGATTTTGTAAAAAAATATGCTAAATTTTTAAACCAAAAATAAAAATTTTTGAACAGGGGATTCACTTTTTAAAAAAGAACATTAATTGCCCATAAAATCGATTTTCTAACAAAATCCATGATTTTTTAAGGAAATTTTTGAATTTCAAAGTAAAAAAAAACATTTTCAGCTAAATTGTTGAAGTTTAAACTAAAAAAGATTAATTTCCAAAAAATTAATTTATCACGTTTTATTATTGTTTATTTTAGAGCAGAAAGTTTTAGTAAAGAAATATTATTTTGCTTCGATCAGGGAATCTTTTACATGGAAAGGGAATATTTTTAAATAATTATAATTCGTATTTATAGGAAATCAGTTTTAAAAATCCCTTATCGGAATTCGCCACAATTCTTCGATGCGAATTTATATTTTTGTAATAAAAAATTTAAACACGAAACTTTAAAGTTTAAACATTTTTATAAAAAACAAATTTTTTATTTAAAGATTCTTTTTTTTTAGAAATGTAACTACTTTGTTAAAAAAAAACATTTTTTTAAAACTTAAAACTTAACTATTCAAGTTAAAAAGTCAAGCAATTGTTTTAAAAATGATATTATTTATTTAACAATTAAACTATTTGTTTAGAAATGTATGCAATTTGTGGCAAACATGTCTTTCGTTTGTAGAAAATTAATCTTTATGATTAAAAATTCATCTTTTTGGTAGTTATAAAATTCACCTTTTTCACGTGTTTTTAAAAAAAAGTATATTTTTTGGGTAATAAATGTTCTTTTTCTTAAGTGAATGCCCTGTTTCAAAAATTTTTATTTTTGGTTTAAAAATTAAGCATATTTTTTTAAAAATCTCTTTGATTGAGAATGGAACCACTTGCTTGAAAATTCATTATTTCTTTTAGTTAAAATTTATATTTTAAAATTGAACAATCTAATCCAAAAATTATGTATTATCTTAAAATCATTATTACTTTTTTTTTATAAAAAATGCATCTCCCTGGTTCAAAATTTAACTGTTATACTACAAAAATTCGTTAACACAATTTGTAAAGCTTTTTAAAATCTACTAAATTAGCGTGAACAAAAAATTTTCCTTCATTTTAGAAAACTTTTAAAATGTTGAAAAGCATATAACTTTTTCAATTTTTGTTGAAAATAGAAAATGCATTTAGATAATTTAAAATTATTTTGCTAGTGTATTGGAAAATTTGAAAAAATTTAAAAATAAAAAAAAATTGTTTCAAATTTTGAAAAAGCTCTAGGTTTTGAATTTTGGTCTAAAAAATGTTTTATTTTTTTAAACTTTGTAAATTTTAATAAGTGTATGCCTTTTCTAATTTTGTTTGGAATTCAACATTTTATTTGGATAATTTGCAAGACTTTACCTATTTGTAAGAAACTTTTAAAAAATTTCTCGAGTTGTAAAAAAAAAATTGTAATTTTGGAAATGCTCTAAATTCTTTGATTTGGTTAAAAATATCTGGTTAATAAGAAAACGCTTTTAAAGTCAGGAAAAATAAATTATTTTGTTAAACATGTCCTAATTTGGTTAAAAGTTCAAACCTTTTTGGTCAAAAAATTCTTTTTTTGGACAATAATGAAAAAGAGGAAATAAATAAAAAGAGAATTAACGGGATTTCATTGGTTGCATTATAATCTTTTCCTCTTTTTTATTTTTGTCTAAAAAAATAAATATTTCTTTTTTTGTTTTAGAAAAAAAATTTCATTTTTATTTTTCTTCAAAAAAAATTGTTTCTTGTTTTTTTAGAGAAGATATTAATTTTCACTAATTTAAAAAATTCTTGAAAATAAAAACAAGAATCAAACGATCAAATTTAAACAACCACCAAAAAACGTTTCGATTGTAATTAGATAAAATTTTAAAAAATTTTGTTCTAAAAAATAAAGGAAAAAATGAATTTTTGAAAAAAGCTTTAGCGTTTGAATTTTGGTCTCAAAATATTTTATTATTCTAAATTTGTTTGGAATTAAAAATTATATTCGTATAATTTGCAAGACTTTTTACCTATCTGTAAGAAATTTTAACAAAAATTTCTCAAGTTACAACAAAAAAATTTAATTGTGGATATGCTCAAAATTCTTTCATTTAGTTGAAAATATCTGGTTAACGAACAAATGCTTTGAAAGTTGGTCAATAAAAATTATTTTGTTAAACATTTTTTAATTTGATTAAAAGTCAAACCTTTTTGGTGAAAAATTTCTTTTTTTGGACAATAATAAAAAAGAGGAAGGAAATAAAAAAAAATAAACGGGATTTCTTTGGTTGCATTATAATTTTTTTCTCTTTTTTATTTTGGTCTAAAAAAAGAAATTTTTATTTTTCGTGTTTTAGAAAAAAAATTCATTTTTATTTTTCTTCAAAAAAAAATTTTTCTTTTCTTTTTTTTAGAAAAGATAATAATTTTTACTAATTTGAAAAATTCTTGACAATAAAACGAAGAATCAAACGATCAAATTTAAACAACCACCAAAAAAACGTTTCTATTGCAATTTGATACAATTAAAAAATGCTGTTCTAAAAAAGAAAGGAAAATATAAATTTTTGAAAAAGCTCTAGATTTTGAATTTTGGTCTGAAAAATATTTAATTTTTTTCAATTTTCTGAATTTTGAATATACCTTTTCTAATTTTCATCGGAATTCAAAATTTTATTTGTATAATTTTTAAGACTTTTTACCTATCTGTATGAAACTTTTACAAAAATTTCTCAATTCATAAAAAAATTTATAATAAAATATTTCTTAATTTGGTTAAAAGGTCAAACCTTTTCTTTTGAAAACATAATTGTTTGATTAAAAATTAACTTTTTAGTTAAATATTCATCTCAACGGTTAAAAATTATTATACGTTTTTCTAACAATTGATTCTATTTAGTTGAAATTTATCTTTTTTATTTTAAAATCCAACAATCTATTTGAAATTGTATTTTTTTTAAGTCACACTGTTCGTACGAAAATTTAAATCTTTTATTGAAAATCTATTTTTTTAGTCAATTTTTTTAATTTGTAAAATTTTTTTTTTATTTAAAAATTCAACTATTTCATAAAAATTTGATGTATTATGTGAAAAAAGGTCTTTATTGATAAAAAATAAATTTTCTTCGATGAACATTCGTCGCTTTCTTTGAGAATATATTTCTGTAGTTTCAAAATTTCACTGTTTAGTTGAAAATTTGTTTTCCGAAATGAAAAATTCCAGTGGTTAATTATTAAATTAATTTTTTTTTTAATTTGGTTAAAAGATCAAACTTTTTTGTTCGAAAACACAGCTGTTTTATTGAAAATTAATTTTTTTTAAATTCATCTCTTTCGCAGAAAATTGATCTACTTTGTTAAAAAGTGATTTTTTTGTTAAAATTTATCTTTTTTATTTTAAAATCCAACCCTTAATTTATAAAAATGTATTTTGTTGAAAAGTCGTCCTCTTGGGTCAATAATTTAATAGTTTAGTTAAAATTTTTTTCAGCAATAATTTATTTTTTTCCTTTAAAATTCAACCATTTAAAAAAAAATTCATATATCGTGTCAAAAAAAGTATTTTATTGTTAAAGAATAATAATTCTTATTTTTAACAATTTTTCGCTTTGCCTAAAAATTAAATTTCTAATTGGGAAAATTCAACTATTTGATTTAAAAATTAACTCTTATGTTCTAAATGTAAATATCAATTATTATATTTTTCGTTACAAAATCAACTTTTGGTTAAAAATTAAAATTTTTGTGTTAAAACTTTAACTATTTTTGCGTGAAGATTAATATTTTTTGTTTCAAAATTCGACCATTGGATTTAAAATTCATATTTTCACGTAGAAAATGCAAGTATTTTGTTAAAAATTAAACTATTTTGTTAAAAATTTAAGTATTTTATTTAAAAATCATCATTTTTAGTACAAACCTTAAATTTTTTGTTTAAAATTCTTCTATTTAAAGAAACAATTTATTCTCTTGAATTGAAAATTGATTATGTTTCATTAAAAATTTAACAGCCTCGAGAAAAATTAAATTATTTGGGTGAAAATGCAACTGTTTACGATTGTAGTTAAATCTCTTTTTTTTGAAAATTCGATAATTTGGTTGAAAATTCTCCTTTGTAGGTTGAAAATTCAACAATTTCGTTAAAAATTCAACCTCTTTTTCAATAAACTTTATTATTTTGTTGAAAATTAACTGCTTCGTTGAAAATTCGTTCTTTTTTGGATTGAAAGTTTATCTTTTATCGTGAAAAAGTCCATTTGTTATTAAAATAAATAAATAATTAAACAGTTATGTTTTATGCTTTAGAAAATTATGAACGTGATTTCTAGTTTTTTGCTCTGACAAGTTTAGTATCAATTATACTGACTGAGGAAATCTCACTCTTAACTGTAGATAGAAATAGCGTTAAAGTCCTCCTTGCATAATTGTAGCATAACACTGGTCATTTTCCCACGGTGGATAACCGTGACAAGAAAACTGTAATATATTCATGCATAAGAGTTTCCCTCTTCAAAATAATGATAATGAAGGTTGACCTTCTTTTGGAATATTTATTTTGTTGAAAAGGATCTGAATCCATTTCTCACCAAATTTTTTTAAAAAAGGTAATTAAAAATAGGGTTTCTTTAAATAAAATAAAGAAGTGATTACGAAATCTAAGACGTTTTATTATTTCTGAAAGTATACTTTCTCTAATGCAACAGCCACAAAGGTTCTTATTGCAATTCAGAAGAAAAAAATTTGTGCTAAAAAAGAAAAAAAAAATTCTTTTTTTTGGACAAAAAAGAGAGGGAGAAAAGGAGAGTGCAACTAAGAAAATCTTCTTGATTCTCTTTTAATTTATTTCGTCTTGTTTAAAAAGAAATTTTTTTTATAAATAAGAAAAGAAGAAAATTTTCTTTTTTTTTGAAAAAATAGAGAAGAGAAAAGAAAAATGAGAATGCAACCAAGTAAATCCCCCTCTTTCTCTTTTTATTTCTTTCCTCTTTTTTATTATGTTCAAAAAAATCAATGTTGTTTCTTCGGACAAAAAACAAGGAAAAAAATAAGAATGCAACCAGACAAATCTTCGTCCTTCTCTTTTTATTTCTCTACTCTTTTTTAGAAAGAAATTTTTTTCTAAACAAAAAAAATTTAATGGACAAAAATAAAAGGAGGAAATAAATACAAAGAGAAGAAAGATGATTTGTTTGCTTGTATACTCATTTTTCTTTCCTCTTATTTTTGTCAAAAAAAAATTAAATTTTTTCCTTTTCTTTGTCAGAGAAGACAATAACTTTTACTGATATGCAAATACTTTTTTTAAGAAAGAAAAGAAAAAATTTTAAATTAGGCAAAAATAAAAAAAGAGGAAAGAAACAGAAAGAGAATGAAAGGGATTTGTTTTGTCGCATTCTCATAATCTTACTCTTTATTTTTGTTCAAAGAAAGAAATTTTTTTCGTTTCTTTTTCAGAAAAAAATTATTTCTTATTTTTGTCCAAAAAAATTAACTTTTTCTTTTCTTTTTTGGAGAAAACTTTCGTATCTTTTTTTGAATTGCAATATAAAAGTTTTATGATGATTGTCTGAATAAGTTCGCTGGATTCTTGGTTTTTTTCAGGAATTTTGCACATTAGGAAAAATATTTATCTTTAAAAAAAAACAAAGAATCAAATTTCTTTTTTAGAAAAAAAAGAAGAAGAAAAAAAGAATGCAACTGAACAAAACTTTTTTCTTCTCTTTTTATTTCTTTCCCTTTTTTATTTTCGTAAAAATAATTTCTTTTCTTCTTTAGAAAAAAATATGTCATTTTTATTTTTGTAGAGAAAATAATAAAATTCTTTTCTTCTTTTTCAGAAAAAAATCCAAATTGGCTCGCTATATTTTTGGTGTAATTTTCAGGAATTTTGCACATTAGTAAAAAATTGGTATCTTCTCAAAAAAAGAAAATGTTTTTTTGCAAAAAAAAAATTTTCTTTTTTGAACATAAGCGAAAAAGAGAAAAGAAAAATGAGAATGCAACCAAAAAATCCCTTTCCTGCTCTTTTTATTTTTTTTTATTTTTTATTTTTCTCACAAAAAAAAACAAATTTGTTTTTTTTTCTGTTTTATTGCTGTCGAAAGAAGGATATTTCTTTCTTTTTCATTTTAGAAAAAAATTTATTTGGAATTTTTGTCAAAAAAGAAATTCTCTTCTTTTTTAGAGATTACAACAATTTTTACTTATGCAAAAAATTCCTCAAAATAAAACCAATAAGAAGAAGGAGAAGGACACAAAAAATTTGAAGAAGAAACAAAGAATTGTTGTTTTTTTGCACACAAAAAAATAAAATTTTTATTCTAAAATAGATATATTTTGGACAATAATAAAAAAGAGAAAAGAAATAAAAAGACAATAAAGGGAATTTCTTTGGTTGCATTATTATTTTTCCCTCTTATTTATTTTTGTCAAAAAAAAAAGAAATTTTTTCTTTTTTTGTTTTAGAAAAAAAATTTCATTTTTATTTTTGTGCAAAAAAAAATTTCTTTACTTTTAGAGAAGATAACAATTTTCCCTAATTTGAAAAATTCTTATAAATAAAAACAAGAATCCACAGACCTAATTTGGAAACCAAAAAGAAACGTTTCTATTGAAATTTGAAAAAAAATTTTTTAAAAAAGAAAGAAAAAAATAAATTTTTTTGATCAAAAATAAAAAAAATTCATTCTATAGAAATAGAAGCAATTTTTTTTTGGACAAATATAAAAGCGGGTAAAAAATTAAAAGAGATGGAAGGGGATTAGGTTCGTTGCCTTCTCATTTTGCTAGACTTCTTGACCTTTGCTTTTTTAGAAAAATTTTTGTATTGTTTTTTGAATTGCAGTTAGAAAGTTTGGTGATGGTTGTCTAAATTTGGTCAATATATTCTTAGTTTCATTTTCAGGAATTTTGGGCAATAGTAAAGATTGTTATCTACTCAAAAAAAAGAAGAGAAAAAAATTTTTTTGGCAAAAAAGCAAGGGAAAAAGTAAGAGTGCGTTTTCTTCCTTCTCTTTTATTTCTTTTCTCTTTTTTAGGAAGAAATTTTTTTCCTCAAAAGAAAGAAACACCATTTTTTTGACGAAAATAAAAAAGACTTTGTTTCTTTTCTTCTTTTGAGAAGACAATTTTTTTTCCTAAAAAAGAAAAAAAAATATTTTTTTGGAAAAAAAATCAAAAAAGGAAATAAACAAAATTATAATAATCATAAATACCAAATTTAAACAAGCATCACAAAGAGTTCATATTTCGATTTAAAAAAGATACGAATATTTTTTCTGAAAAAGAAAAGAAAAAAATTCTTTTTTTTTTTAATTTTGTTTTCTTTTTTAGAAGAAAAATGTTCTTTCTTCTATTTTTTTCCCTCCCCTTTTCGAGAAGAAATATGTTCTTCTAAAAAAGAAAACAAAATTAAAAAACAAAATAATTTTTTTCTTTCTTTTTTCTTTTCTTTTAGAAAAATTTTTTTTTCTAAAAAAGAAAAAAAATTATTTTTTGTACAAAAAAAGAGGAAATAAATAATTGTCAAAAAAAAATTTTTTGTTCTTTTTTAGAGAAGATAACTACTTTTACTAATGTGCAAAATTCCTGAAAATAAAACCAAGAATCCAAAGAACAAATTTGGGCAAGCATAACAAAGCGTTCATATTGCAATTTGAAAAAGATACAAATATTTTTTCTAAAAAAGAAAAGAAAAATTTTTTTTTTGGGCAAAAAAAAAAAATTATTTTTTTGTTTTAAAAAGAAAAGAATTTTCGTTGACAAAAGTAAACAAGAGGAAAGAAACAAAAAGAGAATGAAGGGGATTTGCTTTTTCGCATTTTCATTTTTCTTACCTCTTTTTTAATTTCGTCCATAAAAAATATTTTCCTTTTCTTTTTCTAGGAAAAGATTTCCTTTTTGTTTTTGTTCAGAAAAATAAATTTTTTTAATTTTCTTCTTCAAGAAGCTAAAAAAATTTTACTAATTTCCAAAATTCCAGTAAGTAAAACTAAGAATCCAACGATCAAATTTCGAGAACTATCACAAAACGTTCCTATTTCAATAAAAAAAAACTTTTTCTAAAAAAGAAAAGAAAATATTGCTTTTTATACACACAAAGAAAAAAGAGAAAAGAAACAAAAAGAAATTGAACGGGATTTGTTTTGTCGCATTCTCATTTTCTCCTCTCTTTTTTATTTTTGTCCAAAAAAAGAAATTTTTTTCGCATCTCTATTAGAAAAAAAATTTCTATTTTATTTTTATTAAAAAAAAATTCATGATGATTGTCCAAATACCGCTAATAGATTCTTGCTTTTATTTTCAGGAATTTTGCACATTAGAAAAAATTATTATCTTTAAAAAACTAATAAAAGAAGCAAATATCTTTTTTAGAACAAAAAAAAATAAAAATAAGAATGCAATCAAACAAAAATTCTTCCTTCTATTTTTTATTTTTTTCCTCTTTTCAAAAAAAAAAAATTCTTATAAAGAAAAGAAAAGAATTTCTTCTTCTGGCAAAAAAAAGAAGAATTAGAATTTTACCAAGCAAATTCGCTTTATTCTTTTTTACTTCTGTCCTATTTTTTATTTTTGTAAAAAAAATTTTCGTTTCTTTTTTAGGAAAAAATATTTCATATTTATTTTTGTCAAAAAATTCTTTGCTTCTTTTTTAGAAAAAAATTTTTGTATTTTTTTTCAAAAGTCAATAGAAACTTTTTTTGATGGTTGCCCAAATTGGCTCGCTGGATGCTTGTTATTATTTTTAGGAATTTTGCAAATTAGTAAAAAATTGTTATCTTCTCAAAAAAAAGAAAATATTTTTTTGAACAAAAATAAAAAATAAAAAAATATTTCTTTTTTGAACAAAAGCGAGAAAGAGAAAAGAAAAAAGAGAATGCATAAAAAACCTTTAATGCTCTTCTCATTTCTTTCTTCGTTATTATTTTTATCACAAAAAAACAAATTTGTTTTATTTCTGTTTTATTGTTGTCCAAAAGAAGAATTTTTTTCTTTTTCTTCCAAGAAAAAAATTTTTTTGAAATTTTTCTCTAAAAAAAAATTATTTTCTTTTTTATAGCAGATAACAATTTTTACTTATGTGAAAAATTCCTGAAAATAAAATCAGGAATCCAACGAACAAATTTGGACAACCACTACAAAACGGCCCTATTCAAATTTGAAGAAAGATAAAACAAAATTTTTTGAAAAAGAAACAAAAAATTTGTTTTTTTTGCACAAAAATAAAAATGAATTTTTAATCCTAAAATAGAAAATAAAAAATTTCTTTTTTTGGACAATAATAAAAAAGAGGTAAGAAATCAAAAGAGAATAAAGGGGATTTTTTGGTTGTATTATCATTTTCTTCCTCTTCTTTATTTTTGTCCAAAAATTTTTTTTGTCTTTTCTTGTAGAGAAGATAACAATTTTTATTAATTTTAGTTGGCACCCACCAAAAAACTTTTCTATTGCAATTTGACAAAAAAATTTTGTTCTAAAAAAGAAAGTAAAAAATAAATTTCTCTTGTTCGCTTTTTTATAAAAAACTTTTGTATCGTTTTTTGAATTGCACTCAGAAAGTTTTGTGATAGTTGTCTAAATTTGGTCACTAGATTCTTGGTTTCATTTTTAGGAAATTTGAACATTAGTAAAAATTGTTATCTTCTCAAGAAAAGACAAGAAAAAAAAATGTTTTTGGCAAAAAAACAAGGGAACAAATAAGAATGCAAGCAGAAAAATATTCTTCTTTCTCTTTTTATTTCTTTCCACTTTTAAAGAAAAAATTTTTTCTAAAAAAGAAAAGAAAAAAAAGTCTTTTTTTTCTTTGAAAAAAATAAAAAAACTTTGTTTCTTTTCTTCTTTTGAGAAAATAATTTTTTTCTAAACAAGAAAAAAAAATTTTTTTGGACAAGAATCAAAAATAGGAAATAAATACAATATTAATAATAATAAATATGAAATTTAGACAAGCATCACAAAGTGTTTATATTTCAATATAAAAAAGATACAAATCTTTTTCTAAATAAGAAAAGAAAAGAATTCTTTTTTTGAAAAAAGAGGGAAAAAATGAGAGTGCAACTAAAAAAATCTTCTCACTTCTCTTCTAGTTTCTTTACTCTTGTTTGAAAAGAAATTTTGTTATAAAAAAGAAAAGAAGAAAATTTATTTTTTTGGAAAAAAATAGAGAAGAGGAAAGAAAAATAAAAATGCAACCAAGTAAATTCCCCTCTTTTTCTTTTTACTTCTTTCCTCTTTTTTATTGTGGTCCAAAAATCAATTTTTTTTCTTTTTAGAAAAAAACTTTTGTATCGTTGTCTAAGTTTGGTAATTGGATTCTTGGGTTTCTTTTCAAGAATTTTTCACATAAGTAAAAATGAATTTTTTTTCTAAAATAGAAAAGAAAACAATTTCTTTTTTTGGACAACAATAAAAAAAAGGAAAGAAATAAAAAGAAAAGAAAGAGAATTTCTTTGGTTGCATTGTCATTATTTTCTCTCTTATTTATTTTTGTCAAAAAAAGCAATTTTTTCTATTCTTGCTTCGTAAAAAAAATTTCATTTTTATTTTTTGCAACAAATTTTTTTCTTTTCTTTTAGAGAAGATAACAATTTTAACTAATTTGAAATATTTCTCTGAAATTTGAAATGACTTTTCAGTCTAAAGAAAAAGAAGAAAATTTTTTTCCGGAGAAAAATAAAAAAGAGTAAAGAACTAAAAAAAGCTGGAAGGGGATTAGGTACGTTGCCTTCTCATTTCTCTTGACTTCTTGACCTTTGCTTTTTTAGAAAAAACTTTTGTATCGTTTTTTGAATTGCAGGTAGAAAGTTTTGTGATAGTTGTCTAAATTTGGACAATGGATTCTTAGTTTCATTTTCAAGTATTTTGCGCATTAGTAAAACTTGTTATCTTCTCAAAAAAAAAAAGAAATTTTATTTTGTTGACAAAAAGCAAGGGAAAAATAAGAATACAACTAGACAAGTCTTCTTTCTTTTCTTTTTATTTCTTTCCTCTTTTTTAGGAAGAAATTTGTTTCCAAAAAAGAGAAGAAAACAATTTCTTTTTCTGGCAAAAAAAGAGGAAAGAATAATGAGAATGCCTCTTTTTTCTGTCCTCTTTTTCATTTAAAAAAAAATTTCTTTTCTTTTTTAGAAAAAAATATTTCATTTTTACTTTTGTGAAAAAAATGCTTTGTTTCTTTTCTTTTATATTGTTGTCCAAAAAAATAAATATTTTTCTTTTCTTTTTTAGAAACTGAAAAAGAAATAAAAAAATTTCTTGTTTTTTTCCGCAAAAATAAAAATGATTGTTTTTCTAAAATAGAAAAGAAAAAAATGTATTTTTTGTGGATTAAAACAAAAAAGAGGACAAAAATACTAAGAGGATAATGGTGATTTCTTTAATTGCATTGTACATTTTTTTTCTCTTTTTTTTTTGTCCAAAAAAATTAAAAAATTTCTTTTTTATTTTAGATAAACACATTTTTTTTCTTCTTTAGAGAAGATAATAATTTTTATTAATTTGACAAATTCCTGAAAATAAAATCAAGAATTGTTGGACAAAAATAAAAATGATATTTTCAGTCTACAAAGTAAAAGAGAAAAAAAAATACTTTTTTTCGGACAAAATTAAAACGAGGAAATAAATAAAAAGAAGAGGAAGGGGATTTGGTTGCTTGCCTTCTCATTTTCTTCCTTTATTTTATTTTCGTCAAAAAAAAATTCTTTCTTTTCTTTTTTAGAAACTTTTTTATCTGTTTTCAAATTGCAAAAGGACCGTGTGCCTAATTAATTGACATAACAACTTTTTAAATTGAATAAAAATTGGTATTCTAATAATTTTAGAATTGTTCACATTGTAATTTTTAATTTAATTTTCAAGATAAACTCCTTCCCAATGAAATTGCCCAATTTTAAAAAGTGCTTTTGAAAAATTTTGAATTTTTATTCAGAAATAGTACAAGTATATTCAATAAGTATGATAGATTTTATTAAAATTAAATGGGAAAGCAGAAAAAACATTTTTTTTTTGAATTACTTCAAAATTTTTTGTTGTTCAGAAAAAGATTTTAAATAAAGATTTTATGTCTCTATCAAACAAGTTTTTTTGGCTGATTAGAGATTGGGGAAAAAGATAATTGGCAAAATAAAAATTACGACAAATGAAAACTACCCCAAATAGTAATTCTGAAAATTCTATTGGAAGGTTATTAAAAAATTTTAAATAATCCATAATTATAATTTTTAATGAAGGATTTCACATTAAAATTAATGCACAAATCGGAAAAAGTATTAAAGAAATTTCGATTATTTGATTTACAATATATAAATTATTTAAATTATTAAATAAAAATTATCTCAAAAAAAATACTCGGCTTTTAGAAAGTTGACAAATAGGGCAAACTGTTAAATTTAACTTTAAATTACAAATATGAAAGTCTGCTGATTGACAGACAAAACACAAATTTTATCTCTTTGCCCATACCCGTATTTGTAAATTAATTTAAATTAATTTTTATCACCAAAAATTTAGAAACTTGTCGAAAGCTAACGGGTGAAGTGTGAAATAGTAAAACCAGTACAGGAAACATTTTGGCATATAAATATTATTAAAATAAAATAATCTTAATTGTTTTAGTTTTTCTTAAGTTACTTTTTTTATTTTTCAATAATATTTAATTACTAGGTCTAAGGAAATCTGGAAATCAGAAAAAAATTACGGAATTTTATTTATCAAGGGTTTTAAAAAGAGTTTGTAAAAGTGGGGGAATCTCTTTGTTTAAATATCTGCCAAAGATAATAATGTTACAAAATTAAAATTGTGGTCTTTGAATATTAATTGTCAGGGTGAATAAAAAGTTGGTCAAGGTCTTTTATTATTTATTTATTTAATTATTATTTTTTTATTTTTATTATTATATTATTATTATTTATTATTATAAGGTATTATAATTTTACAATTTGTTTAATATTTTTTTAATTGAACCAATTATTGTTGAAAAATTAGTCAAAGTAGACGCCGTCGCCTATTAGGACGTTAATTAAATCTTAACAGAATCTTAACAACAAAATGTAAATAAAACAAAATTTAAAAATAAAAATAAAAATTTCAATCTTTGCAAAGAACCAAAATTTATTTTTTAAATTATAATATTTAAAAGAAGAAGAGTTCATTAAAGGTTCATCCTTACAGTTAAATTATTTTTTATTTATTTCTTGCAATTAATTTTTTTTAAATGAAAATTTATCTGAAGACTCATTATTCTTTTTTTTTATTTCGCCTTCTTAGTTGAAAGTTTAGCCACTTTGTTGAAAATCCATTTATGTTGGTTAAAAAATTCACATCTTTAAAGTGTAATGAAACTTCCATATTTGGTTAAAAATTGATTTTTTTTTAAATTTAAAATTCTTTCTATTTCTTGTTGAAAATTAATTTTCTAATTGATAATTTAACTATCCTTCATAGTTCAAAATTGATATTTTTAGATAACAATTCGCCTTTATTTAAATAAAAGTAATCCACCTTTTTAAAATTTCTTCTTTTCGTTAAAACTCCATCTTTTTAGTTAAAAACTAACTACTCTGTAAAAAATATATCATTTTACATGAAAATAGAACTATATTGTTTATGATTTATTTTCTTAATAATTTAAATTTAAATTTAAATTTAAAATTTAATTTAAAAAAATAATTTAAAATTTTTTTGTAACAAGAAGACACAAGTTGCAGTAAAGTGTTTAATAGTAATTTTTCTTTTAATAGAATGCCCATTTATTCAATAAT